>JARYGA010012876.1:0-27961 GCA_030545235.1 Helianthus tuberosus | reverse complement strand
ATGGTTTTTGGGTTTGGCCAGTGTGTCTTAATCCTGGACGAGACACGTCTTCCAAACTTCGATTACAACTATTATCTTTGACGAGTCCTTAGCAAACTTTTACACAATTCATCTGGTTTGTAAAACTTAAATTTGAAGTCTACGTTTTAGACAATGTTGTTATGTTTTAAACTCATTTTATGGATGACAAATCTTTGGTATTATCATATAGATTGTTTGATATGGTTGAATGCAATGATAACAAGTAAGTCACCCCATAATCACGCTTCCGCAAAAGTCAGGGTGTGACACATCTCCTCTTGTATCTATCCGCCTCAAAAACAACCATAAGCGCGGTTATGATGGTAGAACGGGAGGGAAGGCAGATACCAATATACTTCATCAGCAGGACCCTCAAGGGACCCGAGGAACGCTATATGCCCCTAGAGAAACTGGCTCTAGCTCTTGTCTTTGCATCCCGAAGACTTAGAAGGTACTTCCAAGTACTGAGGAGGCCGGAGCTGTCGGGACGTCTGGCTAAATGGGCAATAGAGCTGGGGGAACACTCCTTGGAGTTCAAACCCAGGACAGCCATGAAAGGACAAATACTGGCCGATTTCTTAGCAGAAGTCCCTGAGGATGAAGAAAAGGAGCTTTTAAAATGGGAGGCCTTGGAAAGGGAAGAAAATGAGAAGGAAGACGAGACTGTATGGAAACTACTCACAGATGGAGCCTCCAGCAAAGAGCGGAGCGGAGTGGGCATTACGTTGATAAGCCCTGAAGGGGTTGAATTGACCTACGCCATCAGGCAAGACTTTGAAAACACCAACAACACTGCAGAGTACGAAGCCGTCTTAGCGGGGATGTGGCTAGCCAAAAAGATGAAAGCAAAACATGTGGAGGCCAGTACAGACTCGCAGTTAGTGGTCAAGCAATACCAGGGAGAATACGAGGCCAAAGACAGCACAATGGCTCAATATGTGGCAAAGGTAAAGGAAACACCCAAGGCCTTCCGGACCTTCAAACTAGAGTATATCCCTCGCGGGAGAAACAGGAAATCTGATGCCCTCAGCAAGCTGGCCTCCGTGGCATTCGATCATCTGGCAAGAGAAGTTAAAGTCGAAGTCCTGACGTCCCCCTCTCTCAACACAGCAGAAGTGGCTACAATCGGGGACAAACAAGAAACATGGATGACACCGATTATAAGATTCCTTACAAACGGGGAATTACCCGAGGGGGACTGGGCAGCCAGAAAAATAAGAGTCAAAGCTCTACAATACGAGTTGATTGACGGAGAGCTCTACCGGAGATCATACCTGGGTCCATCCCTGAAATGTGTCGATAATGAGGAGGCCAAGTATGTGATCAGAGAAATACATGAGGGGATTTGTGGAATGCATTCGGGGCCGAGGACAGTAGTGGAGAAGGCAATGAATGCGGGGTTCTATTGGCCTCGAATGTATGAGACAGCATCAGAGGAGATCAAGAGATGTAACAATTGCCAGATTCATGCACCTATGACGCACCGCCACAAACACCCAATGATACCTGTCTCAACGTCTTGGCCCTTCCAAAAGTGGGCCATTGACATAATCGGACCATTCCCAGAAGGTCCAGGAGGAGTCAAATACGTGGTGGTGGCCATTGATTATTTTACCAAGTGGATAGAGGCAAGGCCCTTGGCAAAAATAACAGGGGAGCAGATGAGACGGTTTGTGCTAGACAACATTATCTGCAGATATGGTGTCCCGAAGGAGCTCGTGATCGACAATGGCGTGCAATTTGCTGGAAAACCCTTCAGGCCATGGTGTGAGCAGATGCACATACATCAAGTATTTACTTCCATCACCCATGCCCAAAGCAACGGGCTAGTGGAAAGGGCAAATCAAAGCGTCATCAAAGGAATAAAAGGGAGACTTGGAAGAAAACAAAAAGGATGGCTGGAGGAATTACCATTCGTGCTATGGGCATACAGGACCACCCCTAAGGATTGCAACGGGGAAACTCATTTCAGCTTAACTTACGGGACGGAGGCAGTCATCCCGGCTAAAATAGGGTCCCCGACTGCCAGGATGAAGCTCAGGGAGGCCGAAAACGAACTTGCTTGAAGAGAGAAGAGAAGTGGCAGCAGTCAGGGAGGCTAAATACAAGATGTCACGGCCCCCGACCCACCCTGGACGGAATCGGGAGTCGCGAACAGCCCAGTGGTACCGGTGATTTAATTTTAAAAACGTTGCAGCAGAAATTTCATCAGGACCGTGAGTTAGGAAAAATATCAGAGTTTAGAAAGCACCGGATTTTATTTATTAAATAGATGGGATACACCCATATTTTACAATGGTAGCTTTAATAAGGATAAATTTGATTACATAAAATAATCTTTCTTAATTTGATTTAATTAATAAAATAAGCCACTTCTTGAAGTCTTTCAGTGTCGTATCCATCTCTTTACTCCAATCTATTGTAATTACCTGAAACGGGTTTGAAAAAGGTTTTGTCAGCGGGAAATACTGAGTGAATCATTCTATTTTCTAAAACGACTCGTTTGTTATAATTTACAGTATTAAGAGCAATTACAATGTTTCTGATATCAAACCAACTACCCACGGTATTTGTCACTCGACCGAATCTGTGACTATGGTCATATCCCCCAATTGGCTGCCCCAATGGTGACGATTATCAAGTAATGTATACAAAACCCCACATACCGGCTGTAACTTGGTGATTACAAAGACTTAATCCCCGTAATTATAACTTTGAAAATAAACATGATTTGGAAAGTAATTTGATAAAAAGAGAGAATGACTCACATTATAATCATGCAGATTCATACGGGCAAAGTGTAGTCTACAGATAAGCCTTTGATATATTGCAGATTTATATAGGCAGAGCTTAGCCTATTACTTAGCCTTGTAACCTAATGCATACGAACTAGATAGATAACTTAATACAGCCTTTACGATAACTCAGGAGATCAAATTCTCACAACGAACGACAAAGTGCGATACTTAAACTCATCCATCGAATTAACGACGAACGACAAAGTACGATACTTAAACTCATTCATCGAATTAACGACGAACGACAAAGTATAACCCTAATGTGGGCAGCACTTAAACATCCATTGGATATATTGATCGGTCGGAAAATGAATCGTAATAGCGATCGAGTTAATACCCTGTATCGTAGCAGCACCCCGTTATGCTAATTTATGATTTTGAGTGGTGGGAATACGTTTTTGAGTTTTGGTTTCGACATCAACTGAAAGCTCGTAGCCTGTCCTATTTATAGCTGAAAATTGGGTCTCACGCGGCCCGCGTGAGTTTTGGCTTAACCTTTACGCGGCCCGCGTAGCCGCCCAGTCTACGCGTAGGGTTGCTGAGTCATCGACACGTGGCGGCACCAGGCTTTCGCTTATCGTTGAGCTGTCGCGGCCCGCGTGACCTCCCGTCTTTCTTTACGCGCCCCGCGAGAGGGTGTAAAATATGATTTTCTTTATTTTTGATATGGATTGGGGTTTCAGGGGTCCGAGCTTTTACTAACGGATCAATTCGGAACATTTTTTAATATAATTATACTACGAAGAAAAAGGAAATAAAATAGTGAGAAAAGAGAATGGACCCACTTTGTGACTTTAGGGTTCAACTAGAAAACCTACTGGTAGAATTTTGGGTATAACTTTGGAGCTATAAAAATATATTTTTGTGATTGTGGTAAGTATAGTACCCCCTAATTCAACCTTGTCCCGATGTCCCGAGACAGAACCCAAACGAACTTAGTCGGGCAGAGCCTTGACATGCGTTATGGGCTCAGATCAATCGAAAAGGGTAGCGGTGATCTGGAGTTAAAATATTTAAAACGAGGCATGGTTTTATTATTATTACAGGTGAAATAAAATAATAATAAAAAGATAAGAATTTTAGTGAGAGAGGGAGACACTACGAGAGATGTGCCAAAGAAATGAAACTAGCTCTCTATTTATACATAATTTTTTAGCTTGGAGTTCACGCCAAGCTTAGTCTAGTCATAACTCATATGTTCAACACGTAGACATGTATACTGTTTACATGCAATTGGTTAAAATTAACTATTCTATTATTATATCCATATCCTTATCTTTAATTAAAATTTCATTATTACATTTCATACGAAAATTTAGATTTTATTTTATTAATTTATATATTATAATTAATTTAACTGCTTCACTTATTTGGCGCGTATAACTTCTAAAATATAACGTTTTATAAAATAATAAATATGTTATCAGAACGAGAATAATTTTATGTACATTTGGGTCTAAGTTTCATTAAAAATAGAGTAGGTTTAAAGTACAATGTATTTTTATATTTTGATTATTATACGGTTCCTAGGCCCGTCTATGTACTTCATATTCCTAATATTCAACTTACCTGTAAACTACCCGTCTAATAATATAAGTTTCTATAGACTTTTATTTTATTAGAAAGGTCACCCATATATAGGCTAATTAATTAATAAAATATTTCAACCAACTAAAAATAGTGTTTAAAACTATTTGGGTTGAATATTTATATTAAAAATAAACTAGTTACTAGTTACTAGTGGTTAATAAATTTAACCAAACCTATAATTTTTATAAAAAAAAAATAGGGTTGTTACATTCTCCCCACCTTGTTTTAAATCTCGTCCTCGAGATTTGAGTTACTATATTTCTTTTAGACTTATGTTATATTTTAGTCAATAAAAACAATATTAAGGTAGATGACATAGAATTAAAATATCAAATTTTGTGAATACGAGTTGTATAATAAGTAGGATTCCACGGTTCAACTGAATTAGTTCAAGAAATTGATGACAACGAATGAGATGAAAGGATATAATTTTCAAAGTGACTGGGTTCAATCCAAAAGATATATGATTTAATAGATATTTAAAAATAAATGTGAAGGACTTTTTAGAAATAAAAATTTCTTGGTCAAAAGAAAACTTACTTGGATTGGCAACTGAGGAATATTTAGAATTGACAGTTTCAAAATAAAAGCATGAAAAATGAATTGTCAAATATTTATGATATGAGAAAATCAAAGTGTTGAGATGATTGAATTGCAATGATACACAAAAAGACAATAGAGTTAGTGTATCATTTGTTTAGAGTTCCAAGTTGTTTTAATTGTGAAACAATGTGATAGTACACTATTAATGATCATATTTCTCATATTATGTCCTAGAGATCGAAATATAATAAGAACAAGTTGTTTTGGCATGACCAATTATTATATTATATTTGTAAAGCAAATGTAATATATATTATTTATTACACATTTTTACTATATGTAAATGGTTACCACTTTTAAATAAATATTATTTTGGTATTTTTATATACTATGCAAAATAACTTATATTTTCTATGTAATATATATTTACAAAATACCGTAATGAAGTTATTACATTACAAAATATTTTAGTATTATTATTTTGTAAAAGAAATCACTATTATTTATAACGTTAAAATGAAAGTTATAAATAAAGGTGTAAAAATATTTATTGTACAAAAATATTTGTAAATATTTGGTAAATATATAACACTTAATGGGTTGATTCTATGTGATTACTTATTTTCATTTTGAAACCATATAACGTTGTAAATGTATTTTCAAATGTTGTAAATAAGTGAAAACGAAGACTATTTATATATTACAATGTTCGCTTAACTCAACGTAATTGATAATTACCATATTATTCTTATATGGTTATTTTTTTTTTACCAGAGTGTTATGGTACATAGTTACCACAAAACATGTGATACACAATTATTTATAAAATTTTATTCGTCCCTCTAATTCTTGTATTGTTTTATGAAAATATGTCTTCTCCAAAGTATATATATTTTCATATATAATTTAAGATTTATTAAATAAGTATGATGACTTAATTTATATATATTACTAGTCATTATCATGGTGGATATTGGTTAGTGCTCCCTTATTTAAGCATAGGTGATCAGTCCATGCCTAATTAAGGCTAGGCTATCCAATACCTACCCTTGATAATAATCCTAGTAAAAATAATACCAACACTATTATTATTAATATTTTCTTACTAATAATAAAACTGATATTAGTAATACATAACTAAACATACACTTAAATGAAAAAAATTCTAATAAAATGGTGAAACTGGCCGTCCCCATGATCGAACCCGGGTCTAGGCCACACCCTTTCGCGCGCCTAACCAACCGAGCTAGGTGCCTAGTTTATGAAATTTCCATTTTGGTTAAATATAAGCACATGTACAATAAATTCTGTACTTCTTATTATAAGTCACCTACTTATATTGACTAAGTATTTACTTATCCTCCTTATGGTGACTAATAAGAATATAGTAATACTATTAGGTAATCACTTATGTAAGTTTCCATATATAAAATAAATTTTATATAATGTTTTTCGATTGAAGATGTTAAAGTAATAATTATCACGAAAGGCTGGATTGATGTTGTAAAAATCATTTAAGAGATATATTAAAATATGACAAGAATTTGTGTATCATTATCTTATCACACGATTTGTGTTAAGATAGCTTTTATAAATATCCGTATATGATATATATAAATGAGATTAGTGCAAGCTTTAAATTTTATGAAAACGTTAGTACAAGGTGATCGTGATCAAAGAAATGATTTAATGGAGTCGAAGATTTTAAACAAGCCTATTATGGTTTAAAACAGATAAAGTGCTTGTTGGGACTATTTTGAATATGATGGCTTCAATCCATCATATGGGATTTTGAATTGAATACGTAATGCGAGCACATTCAAATAATTGAACTCGGTTTAAACAAAATGAGTTTTAATAAGTTCGGACATGGTCACAACAAAAACCATGTAAAGAAATTTGAGTTTTTTTTTTCAAGAAATTCATTGACTCGATATCAAAGAATTATCGTTTTGTAATAATGCGGTTTACAGTACCAAAAATCAAGTATAGCGAAATGATATTTGAGTTTTGATAAAATAACAAATTGGAATGAGACCCTTCAGTGGTCTTCATAAATTAAACGAACCACATGCGCAACAAACGGTGCATGTGTAACGTGTGGATTTACCAAGAAATGAAATGAATCAATATTCGTTACTATGAAATAAATCCTCCTGGTATGATGACCGTTTAGGAAAAGTAGAAATGCGAAAGTCAACTTATTATATGCAGAAGTCAGAATTTTCAACAAAAGAAATATAAGAACTTCTATCTGGAATTTCGAGTGATAATCGTTGTTAAGTGACATTACCAGGAAATGTCGAATAAAATGAAATAGGGAATTTGCAAAAGTATATGACTCATTTTTCAGTGCTAATACCTATGACTCCGATTAGACTGTGCACTGATGGTTGTGAAATCTCGTTAAAACATATCTCAGCGAAATTTCATGTTGCTTGTAGGATCATGTGGCAAAGTGCTATTTTTAGTTCTTCTATTGGTGTTATCGTGCTTAATTTATATTTTCCAAAGGTCTTGCCTTGAAAGTTTTGTGTGATATACTTCAACTTCTGTGGACTGATAATTAAATTTTCATGTGTTACATTATTATATCTTTACATGCTTCTTATTTGCGTTAATAGTTTATGGTAACGCGTTAGAATTATTTTGATGACGTTTTAACTTAAAGGTTTTCCATTGTTTATTTTATCACACGAGCTACGAGACAGATGATCAAACGGAATAATGTTTGATATCGGAAAAGAGATTCCTGAATAAGAAATCTAGACACAGATGTTGGTGCTTTATTCTTAATTGACTTTTAGAATTTCTTATAGATATATATATCTATATAATCACATATTTCACATGCTGAAATAAACATACCATCTATCAGGTCAATGTATTTAATAGATTCATATTTCCAAAAGCCAGTCAGATATCTGGTCATGATACTATTTAGGGAAATCTTGTCACTCGTTTGACATATTATTTATCCCGTCTTATCCGATTCGCGCCGGAGCGGTAACCTCAGTATATCTGGACAAACTGGAGAGTCTACTACACCATACCCAGTCTTACCAGAGAAAATTTTCTATTTCCCATAAATAGTATCTTTTCAAAAGTGCCTCTTTTATTAGGGCTTTTATCCATAACCAAGGAAACTTGTATTTCCCGTAACATAATTAATATCAATAAGCAATAATTACTATTAATTCTTGCTTATTTATCATATCTTGCAATATTCTAATTACCATTCTCATGGTATATCAAAACCCATCATACTTTATTTACAAAAAGTAAATAGCTTATCTCAAAGCTTATACTAAGGCATCTTTTCTTAAGTTCAAGTCTAAATACTATCCTGTGTGCTACCATAAAATATCAAGTTCCTAACTCTTTGTTTAGGTATTTTAATACAACACCTATTGGCTTAAAGCAGTGGCTCTGATACCACCTTCTGTCACGGCCCCCGACCCACCCTGGACGGAATCGGGAGTCGCGAACAGCCCAGTGGTACCGGTGATTTAATTTTAAAAACGTTGCAGCAGAAATTTCATCAGGACCGTGAGTTAGGAAAAATATCAGAGTTTAGAAAGCACCGGATTTTATTTATTAAATAGATGGGATAAACCCATATTTTACAATGGTAGCTTTAATAAGGATAAATTTGATTACATTAAATAATCTTTCTTAATTTGATTTAATTAATAAAATAAGCCACTTCTTGAAGTCTTTCAGTGTCGTATCCATCTCTTTACTCCAATCTATTGTAATTACCTGAAACGGGTTTGAAAAAGGTTTTGTCAGCGGGAAATACTGAGTGAATCATTCTATTTTCTAAAACGACTCGTTTGTTATAATTTACAGTATTAAGAGCAATTACAATGTTTCTGATATCAAACCAACTACCCACGGTATTTGTCACTCGACCGAATCTGTGACTATGGTCATATCCCCCAATTGGCTGCCCCAATGGTGACGATTATCAAGTAATGTATACAAAAACCCACATACCGGCTGTAACTTGGTGATTACAAAGACTTAATCCCCGTAATTATAACTTTGAAAATAAACATGATTTGGAAAGTAATTTGATAAAAAGAGAGAATGACTCACATTATAATCATGCAGATTCATACGGGCAAAGTGTAGTCTACAGATAAACCTTTGATATATTGCAGATTTATATAGGCAGAGCTTAGCCTATTACTTAGCCTTGTAACCTAATGCATACGAACTAGATAGATAACTTAATACAGCCTTTACGATAACTCACGAGATCAAATTCTCACAACGAACGACAAAGTGCGATACTTAAACTCATCCATCGAATTAACGACGAACGACAAAGTACGATACTTAAACTCATTCATCGAATTAACGACGAACGACAAAGTATAACCCTAATGTGGGCAGCACTTAAACATCCATTGGATATATTGATCGGTCGGAAAATGAATCGTAATAGCGATTGAGTTAATACCCTGTATCGTAGCAGCACCCCGTTATGCTAATTTATGATTTTGAGTGGTGGGAATACGTTTTTGAGTTTTGGTTTCGACATCAACTGAAAGCTCGTAGCCTGTCCTATTTATAGCTGAAAATTAGGTCTCACGCGGCCCGCGTGAGTTTTGGCTTAACCTCTACGCGGCCCGCGTAGCCGCCCAGTCTACGCGTAGGGTTGCTGAGTCATCGACACGTGGCGGCACCAGGCTTTCGCTTATCGTTGAGCTGTCGCGGCCCGCGTGACCTCCCGTCTTTCTTTACGCGGCCCGCGAGAGGGTGTAAAATATGATTTTCTTTATTTTTTATATGGATTGGGGTTTCAGGGGTCCGAGCTTTTACTAACGGATCAATTCGGAACATTTTTGAATATAATTATACTACGAAGAAAAAGGAAATAAAATAGTGAGAAAAGAGAATGGACCCACTTTGTGACTTTAGGGTTCAACTAGAAAACCTACTGGTAGAATTTTGGGTATAACTTTGGAGCTATAAAAATATATTTTTGTGATTGTGGTAAGTATAGTACCCCCTAATTCAACCTTGTCCCGATGTCCCGAGACAGAACCCAAACGAACTTAGTCGGGCAGAGCCTTGACATGCGTTATGGGCTCAGATCAATCGAAAAGGGTAGCGGTGATCTGGAGTTAAAATATTTAAAACGAGGCATGGTTTTATTATTATTACAGGTGAAATAAAATAATAATAAAAAGATAAGAATTTTAGTGAGAGAGGGAGACACTACGAGAGATGTGCCAAAGAAATGAAACTAGCTCTCTATTTATACATAATTTTTTAGCTTGGAGTTCACGCCAAGCTTAGTCTAGTCATAACTCATATGTTCAACACGTAGACATGTATACTGTTTACATGCAATTGGTTAAAATTAACTATTCTATTATTATATCCATATCCTTATCTTTAATTAAAATTTCATTATTACATTTCATACGAAAATTTAGATTTTATTTTATTAATTTATATATTATAATTAATTTAACTGTTTCACTTATTTGGCGCATATAACTTCTAAAATATAACGTTTTATAAAATAATAAATATGTTATCAGAACGAGAATAATTTTATCTACATTTGGGTCTAAGTTTCATTAAAAATAGAGTAGGTTTAAAGTACAATGTATTTTTATATTTTGATTATTACACGGTTCCTAGGCCCGTCTATGTACTTCATATTCCTAATATTCAACTTACCTGTAAACTACCCGTCTAATAATATAAGTTTCTATAGACTTTTATTTTATTAGAAAGGTCACCCATATATAGGCTAATTAATTAATAAAATATTTCAACCAACTAAAAATAGTGTTTAAAACTATTTGGGTTGAATATTTATATTAAAAATAAACTAGTTACTAGTTACTAGTGGTTAATAAATTTAACCAAACCTATAATTTTTATAAAAAAAAAAATAGGGTTGTTACACAAGAAGTAGCTTGAAAGCTATTACAATGCAAAAATGAAAAAGCTTAACCTCGTCCCAGGGGATTTGGTCCTAAGATCAAACGAAGCCAGCCTACAAGAGAACACCGGAAAGCTAGGGCCTAATTGGGAAGGACCTTACCGGGTCACATGGGCAAACGGCAAAGGAAGTTGCAAGCTGGAGACACTTCAAGGCAAGGAGGTCCCCAGGACATGGAACCTCATGCAGCTCAAGAAGTATCACGTATGAGGGGTTTACCCCCCAGGAAAAACGGCCAGGGAGCCACTTTTGTAATATTTAACTACTAGTCAGGGGCCTACCCCAAGAAAAAATCTTTTGTAAAAACTTGTACTGGGAAACTTAGTCCCCAAGAAATGAATGACAAACGGACAATCCACTTGTCCTCTTTTGGCAAAATAACAGGTATTATACTAAGGCAGACGTGCCCAGAAAGACTATAAGCCTAACAAACAAACAGACACACGTGTACAAGGTATACCAAACATACCAAACGCCCGGCCTTGGGGCAAAATAGGGTCTAGCTAACCCAAAGAAAATGGACAAACAAGCCAAAAACATAATCTCACATTATAAGATTTGTCCAAGTGATTGTCTTCGAACAGACAATCACGGTTTATAAAGCAAACCAAAGACACGACACACTTTTGTAAACAAACTACAAAGAGAAGTTCTTATTACAAAATAAATGTACAATAGGAAGCCCTATTGGCCTTGACAAGAAAAACTAAAATACAAGCTAGAAAGCATAACAGACAGACTAAAGCACAGTTTCTTGCAAATAACCAAAAGTCTTCAGGAAAATGCCGACCTGGTCCCTGGCAAAAGCTCCTGCAAAAAGAAAAAACACAACAGAAAACAGGCAAAAGCAACATAGCAACACACAGTCATAAGTCATATGATTAAGCACCAGGAGAACCCTTACACAAAGGTTCTCCCCCCAAGCATCAAAAAGTTAAAAGTATCCTAGAGTACATAATTATTCAGATTACAACTATATCGAAGTGGGTTAGTGTTCAGAAATTACTGGGAGCCATCCCCAGACAAAGACTTCGGAGACGAGGGACCAGCAGAAGAAAACAGGGCTTTCAATTCATCGATGGATATCATCGGGTGCTCCAGGATCTGCTCAAAAAGGGCCGTGGTCTTACCCCCAAACTCCTTGTCCAACTTAGATAGCTGCTTTTTAGCTTTGGAATTGTAAAGCGGAGTTTCTTTCCTGCCCAGACCCTGAGCAGAGTAAGTATACCCATCCTTCAGCCTTGCCTGGTACCCAACGTCCCGGTACGCCCTATACACCTGCTCAAGACCACTCTTGAACTCCTCCGATTGAGAGACGGCAATAAGAAAGGCCCCAAAGCCTTCAATAATTAACCAATGCTTCTCCTTAGCCAGCCGCTGGTTATCATCAGAAGTTATCCCATAATCAGCATACATAGTGTTCAGCTGCTCCTGAGAAACGGAACCGACCTCCTTCAGATGTTTCAGCTCCATGGCTAACTCCTCTTTCTCCTCTACCAGCACCGCCATCTCCCTCTCCCAAGCTCGCTCCCTTCGCTCCAACATAGCTCCAGCCCCCTGAGCAAAAGACATCATAAAGAATGCAAAAGCAGTTGGAAAATATAAAAAAAAGGGGGGAGAAAGGCTATGTACCTTCACTTCTTGCAGTTTTCGCTCAGCCTGAACCACTTGACATCGAAGTTCAGCAGCAACAGATTGGGAAGTCTTGAGTTCACCCTTGAGTTCTTCATTCTCCTTCCTCAAATCATCAACCTGCTGCAGCATGCCGGCGCCCCTGAAAAAGCTCTCACAGAGTGACATGCTATACTGATCCTCAAAAAGGTCATCCCTCAAAGCAGAGTTCATGAACCTATGGGAGGGAGGAACAACATGACTCAAAAAGTCCCTGGCAGTTTCAGGGGTTCCTATTACCGAAGAAGGAGTTATTTTCCACTTAGGAACATAGGTGAAAGGGAGGGCATCAGCAAACAGGGGAGCCAAAGGGGATCGATGAGCAAGACCCTCATATTGAGCAGGTTTACTGGTCCCAGTAGCATGATGAGGAGAAACCTCAAAAGCTGAGGCAAGACGAGCAATGCTTACTTCCGGAGTCTTGTCTCGAACACGGGAAGAGGAAGAGCCAGTAGGAATCTCTATTGGATCATGAGAACTCCCCTACTCAGACAAAGAAAGAAAAAAGAACATTAAAAACCTCCCCAAAACAAAGTGAATGTAAGGCAACAGGTAAAAGAAGAAATAAACTCACCAACAAGGGTGCACTCACAAGGCTGGAGGATCGCATGTGCTTAGACAAAGAACCCTTAACCCCAACAGGGGGAAGTTCGGAAGCAGCCCTTGTTGAAGGAGGGGGTTTCTGTGCACTGGCGCTCCGGAGCCTCTGCCGGATGTCACGAGGGGCAGGAACCGGCTTAGGGCTAGCAGCCTTCCTTTTACGAACCAGACGAATCTCCAGATCTTCCTCACCATCACGATTAGAGTGCTCGACTTGAAGAGGATCAGGGGAACTCTCCTCCCCCATCAGAAGAAGTCCCCTTACCTTCTCCCACAGAAACAGGGCCCCCGGCCTGAACAGACCCTCCAACCACCTGCATCTCAACATCCTGGTTCAAGCCCGGTTTAACTTCATCACCAACCACAAACTTAACGTCTTTAGAATCCCCTTGAAGAAGTCTCCACAAAGTCAACTCTGCACAAGAAAAATGACTGCACAGATTCCAAAGAGTAAAAACAGATAACATCAGGTCCAGGATAAAAATATACCTTTTTTACCGAAAAAGGCTTTGGGGCGAACTGAGTAGGAAGGGCTCAATCCCCCCCATAGCCAGGATTCCCTCAGAAAAAGTAAAAGCCCTCATCAGATTTTCATACATACGCTTCCACTGGACGGTTTCATTGGCAGACAAGGTGGGAACACTGTCTTCAATAGCGGCCTCGACGTCTCTTGGCGGTGGAGACTCTGGTATCATGGTAGCAGAAATGAAGATAAACCGATTCTTCCATTCCTTAGGATAAGTGGAAGTTGGCATAAAAGAGTAGCAAGGCCGAGACACACTGTTCTGCCGTTTGGCAAAGGTAAACCAATCCCCAGCAGAGATTAGTTTATAAAACATGCAGAACAAGGGGACAGACGGCTCGCCGGAGACAGCCGCACAAGATAACTCGAAATGCACCACCCTCATAAGCCCTAGAGGGTCCAATTGAGAGAAATAAACACCGAAGTGCCGCAATAGGGCTATCTTGAAGGGAGAAAAGGGGTACCGGACTCCACAGGAGGAAAATGCCAAAGTGTAAAGGACAATCCTATCGGGAGTGCACTCAACCGGTTCATTAGGGCCCGGCAAGGTGGGAGAAAAACGCTCAGGAATATTGTAAGTCTCCATAAAGGACTTCAAGTCCTTCGCCGAAAGGTGAACCGCTGGTCATGTACCTATCAGCATCAGAAAAAGCGGTAGGTGTAGTTCTACTGGTCGATCGACAAGGCGTGCAAACACAAGTGTATTACGTATCTCGCACCTTGAATGACCCAGAAACAAGATATGCCATAATGGAGAAGCTGGTCCTTGCACTGATTCACGCGTCCAGACGATTGCGCAGGTACTTCGCTAACCATGTCATTCATGTTCTGACAAATTACAACATCGGAAACATCCTCGCCAGACCTAAGATATCTGGAAGATTAGAAAAGTGGGCTATAGAACTGGGAGGCCATAACGTGGTCTTTAGACCAAGGCCAGCAATCAAGGGTCAGGTGTTGGCTGATTTCCTGACAGAGGTGCCCGACGATAAAGACAGAGAATGCAAGGCAATGGAGAAAGCCGAAAAGCAACGTTCAGAAGAACCATGGCTGTTATATACGGATGGCGCATCTAACGAAGATGGCGCAGGCGCAGGACTTAGGTTGGTAAGTCCAGAAAAACATGAGTTCACATACGCCATCCGGCTAGACTTCAAGAGCACAAATAACGAGGCCGAGTATGAAGCTTTTCTTGCTGGGCTGCGGTTAGCAATCAAGATGGGAGTCAAACACATAGAAGCGCACGTGGACTCCATGCTCGTAGCAGGACAGATCAATGGTCAGTACGACGCCAAAGGAGACGTCATGGCATTGTACCTAGAACAAGCAAGAGCTTTGCTTCAAAGCTTTAATTCTTACAAAGTGCATCACATCAACAGAAGCGAAAACAAGCCGGCAGATGCACTGAGCAAACTCGCATCAACCAGTTTCCAGCACCTGGCCAAAGACGTGCGCATTGAAGTTCTAAGCAACCCAGCAGTACCATTAAGGCAAGTAAACGTCATCCAACTTGGAACAACATCATGGATGACTCCGATCATCATGTATCTCTAGTCTGGAATACTACCAGAGAACAAAGCCGAAGAAAGAAAGATCCAGTATAAGTCTGAACACTACCAAATGTCTGATGGCATCCTGTATAGGAAGTCGTACCTCGGACCGTTACTGCGATGTGTAGATACAGAAGATGCCAATTATTTAATTCGCGAAGTACACGAGGGCATTTGTGGCATTCATGCCGGACCAAGAATGGTGGTAGCAAAAGTAATGAACGCGGGTTATTACTGGTCAGTGATGCATCTGGATGCAGTCAAGGTTTTGAGGAAATGCAGTGGTTGTCAGAGACACGCCCCAAAGACAATGCGCCCAAAGAATGAACTAGTCCCCGTAACAACAGCATGGCCGTTCCAGCAGTGGGGAATAGACATGGTTGGTCCTTTTCCAGAAGCCCCAGGAGCGGTGAAGTTTATCATAGTCGCAGTAGACTATTTTACCAAGTGGGTGGAGGCAAAGGCACTAGCATCAACCACGTCTATAGTGGTCCGAAGGTTCATCTGGGAACAAATAATTTATCATTTCGGGTTACCTCTGAGAATCATAACCGACAACGGGACGAACTTCGCTGCTGAAGACCTCCAGAACTGGTTTAAAGAGCTGAACATCGAACACACCTTTTCCTCGGTGGCACACCCACAAGGAAATGGTCAGGTAGAAGCAGTAAACAAAAGTATCGTGGATGGTATAAAAGCGAGGCTCAGAGCGCAGCGAAGAGGATGGATTGATGAATTGCCCAGCATACTATGGGCCCATAGGACTATGCCGAAGACAAGCAATGGCGAAACACCGTTCAGTTTAGTCTATGGGTCTGAAGCAGTGATACCCCCGGAGATCGGTCTGCCATCTCCAAGGATGCTGTCAATAAATGTTGTCAATAACGAAGAAGAAAGAAGGTTGGATCTGGACCTTCTAGAAGAAAGAAGAGAGGTGGCAGCAATCAACGAGGCAAAATACAAAACCAAACTAGAAAAATACTACAACAGCAAGGTCAGAATCTGCACATTCAACCCCGGAGACTACGTCTTGAGAGATAACTAGGCGTCCAACGCCGAAAGACCGGGAAAACTGGCTCCCAAGTGGGAGGGACCTTACGTCGTAGATGAAGTCCTCGGGAAAGGAGCATACAAGCTACGCACACTTGAAAACAAAGAAGTCCCCGGGACTTGGAATGCCCAACTTTGCAAGGCTGCCATCATGCGTCATGCGCCGTTTTTGCTCAACTTTGCAAGGATGCCATCATGCGCCATGCGCCGTTTTGGCTTAACTTTGCAAAGCTGCCATCATGCGCCATGCGCCGTTTTGGCTCAACTTTGCAAGGCTGCCATCATGCGCCATGCACCGTTTTTGCTCAACTTTGCAAGGCTGCCATCATGCGCCATGCGCCGTTTTGGCTCAACTTTGCAAGGCTGCCATCATGCGCCATGCGCCGTTTTGGCTCAACTTTGCAAGGCTCCCATCGTGCGTCATGCGCCGTTGTGGCTCAACTTTGCAAAGCTACCATCATGCGCCATGCGCCGTTTTGGCTCAACTTCTCAAGGACACCATCATCCGCCTTACAGAGATAAACAACAAAGACCATTACCCTTATAAGTCCAGAATCCCTCCTAGACGATCAACTCAACTAGAAGGCACACTGGACTCTGGGGACTTGAAGAGGTATGGCCCCAATTCCATGCACACATGGCAGGGACCACACCACTTTCCTCGTCCTACATGGCACCTACATCAGCAAGCAAATCCAGAAGCTTCTGGAAAACGTCAAGGTGGCACCGAAGATGCTCTTCCGGACAAAAAGGACGACACGTGTCATCACTAATCGGACGCCATGTAGACTTGCGACACAACCCGGGGGCAGACCGACAGCTGCGGTACGAATTCTCCTACATGGACAAATGACGGCGCGCCACGTGGACCACTATCCTAACCACAGCAGAGGAGACCAAGAGGATATTCTCCTTGGTCGAACAGCTGGCGCCCGATAGCAGCTGGCAAGGTCACTCCTCCCTCCTTCACCCTCCGGCTATAAATAGGACCCTTCATCATTCAGGTTATTCATTCGGTTCTTCCTACATTTTCACCTACAACACACGCACTGTTTTCTCCTCAGGACAATACTTATTCTCACGCCGGAGCCTGGTTAAGAGGGAAACCCCCATATTCCCCTCTTAACGAGCTAACGGTGTTGCTGTTTTGCAGGATCTCAGTTTTTGGCGAGTGAAAAAGGAGATTGAACCCACTCAAGAGACGACCCAGCTAGTTAACCTCTGTGTTAACCAGTGTTTCATCAGAGGTAACTTGGTAACAATTTAAAAAAGAGACG
The DNA here is from genome assembly GCA_030545235.1 of Helianthus tuberosus. Classification (NCBI taxonomy): domain Eukaryota; kingdom Viridiplantae; phylum Streptophyta; class Magnoliopsida; order Asterales; family Asteraceae; genus Helianthus; species Helianthus tuberosus. Next base: position 10,370 of record JARYGA010012876.1, on the reverse strand, counting down.
ACCACGGCTAAAATGAACATTTCTTTTAAGAGGAAGAAACGACAAATAGTTAAGAGTAATGAAAAATTGCTCAAAATAAATAGTTTAATGGGAAAATTAATATTAAGAGGAAGAACTAAAAATCAAGATATTAAACTTTAAATGTTAACTATAACTCCGTCTAAACCGAAATATAAACTTTCTTACAAACCTTTAAAGTTAGAAAGTTAACAGGTCAGCCCGTTTATTAAACATGTTGCATTTGTGTTGACCAATTTAATAAACAAATTATATTGGCCAACTTAAAACCTGATTCATTTTGGGTCGTGTTCGTGTCATGTTTAAAGTTGTAAGAGTTGTTAGTGCTACTTGTGGCAAGATGATTGGGTTGGGTAAGGAGACAAAACAGTCTTGGGTTTAAACGAAATGATTTCTAGCACTTCAGACAATTAAAAAATAACTCAATGACAAAAATTATCAAAAAAAAAAAAACTGAAATTAAACAATGTAGAAGGTTACATGCATTGGAAATAGACATCAAAGATTTATAACTTGCTTGACATGTTCTTGTTTTACCGATTTGAGTTACCACCAACGCTCTGCAGTAAGTTTGAAACGTAGACCATCATCATTATACTCGGTAAATCCCACCAATAGCAAAGCTAAGGAAGGGTCTAAGGGGGTAAGATGTAGATAGCCTTACCTCTACTCCGTAGGAATAGAGAGGCTGCTTCCAGTGAGGTCCCCTGGTTCGATAGTAGTTTTGCATCAAGCCTTGGACATAAGGCACATAACACTCAGCAATTGAGACAAATGCCGATTAGTGCATGTACCCCCTTGTCTTTCGCCTATCAATGCCACCACATGATGCATGATTAACCATCCCCTCTTTTAACGTTATTTTCACGAAATTAGTAAAATAACGTTAACATTTGTGCTTTCACTTTTGCCCCCCAAGCGCCCACACATATATACATTATATGTGCAAATCACAAATCGCGAACGTGCCGATAAAAAAATCGCGACATGAAGGCATATTCAAAAGTCACGGAAAAGTTACATCGTTGTATATGAAAGCCAAATTATTCGATTAAAATTAACACCAAAATGCGTATATAACGATAAACACAACAACCGCACATTATAGCGGGTTGGTTTAAACCTAGATTAATTAACACGTCGCAATGGTGTTTTTAGAGATGAGCGCCGACCTGTTTAAAAAACCGAACGATTTAAAAAGTTTAAAGAAACTGGTCGGTTTAAAAACAACGTTACGAAAAATCAAATCAAAACGTAGGTAAAAATAACACGCGTGGAGCGTTGATATAAAAAACGAAACCCATAAAATATTCACATAACAGAACATCATAAAAAACTCAAAATTATAACTTTATTAATGTTCAGGGCTTGTAGTGAAAATCGGTTAAAGGAAAATGAAAACAAATCAACATACTAAATTGTACAGGGTGTAAACGAAAATTAAACTAAAGTGCAGGGAAAAATAAACCAACTAAATTGCTAGGGGTGTAAACAAAAATTAAACTAAAGTGGAGGGGATTACAAAAAAAAATTATAAATTTATTAAAGTTGATGGTCAAATGTTAAATTTATTAAAGATCAGAGAATGTATATAAAAATTAGTCACTAAAAGACAAAACAATCACTATTCATAAACACACTCATTTGTTAATATAAATAAATAATAATAACTAGCTGTTTTTTATTCCGTGTCAACATTACTTTTGTCATTAACAGTTATTTACAAGGTACACTTGTTTTTACGTCGTTGTATATGAAAGCCAAGTTATTCGAATAAAATTTATATCAAAATGCGTATATAAAGATAAACACGACAGCCACGCATTACAGTGGGTTGGTTTAAACGTAGATAAAAAACACGTCGCAATGGCGTTTTTAGAGATGAGCGCCGACCTGTTTAAAAACCCGAATGCTTTAAAAAAAATTAAAGAAACTGGCCAGTTTAAAAACAACATTACGAAAATTTAAATCGAAACGTAGGTAAAAATAACTCGCGTGGAGCGTTAATATAAAAAACGAAACCCAAAAAAACCAGGTAACAGAAAATTCGTAAAATACTCAAAATGATAACTTTATTAAAGTTGAGGGTTGTAGTGTAAATCAGTTAAAGGAAATTGAAAACAAATCAACGTACTAAATTGTAGAAAGTGTAAACAAAAATTAAACTAAAGTGTAGGGAAAAATAAATAACTAAATTGCAAGGGTGGAAACAAAAATTAAACTAAAGTGGAGGGGATTACAAAAAAGAAAAATATAACTTTATTAAAGTTAAGGAACTAAATGTTAAACTTAATAAAGATCAGGGAATGTAAATAAAAATTAGTCACTAAAAGACAAAACATTCACTATTCATAAGCACACTCATTTGTTATTATAACTAGCTATTACGCCGGTTTTTTTCATTCCGTCAACGTTACTTTTACCCTTAATTGTTATATATAAAATACATTTGCTTTATGTGTGCAAGTGGTATCAGTCATACAATTGGTTTATATACAAAATGCACTTAACACTATTGCGTTTAATAGTTATATACAAAGTACACTTGCTTTAGGTGTGTAAGTGGTTTCAAATTTAGCAGGCTTCAAGTATACATATTTTTAGTGCACAAAAACCTATAATTCTAAGAACTTTAATGACTTTTTAGTTGCAAATACAACGTAAACCGTTCCTATTTGACAAATGCAAATTTCTAAGGTCTCGGGATGAAAAGAAGTGAAAAACGAGCATAAACAAAGTAAAAATCCAGGATTTCAAGGAATTCAACGTCTTGCTAGATAGGCACGACTATGCTAGGCTATGTGCAGTTGTGCACGGTCGTGCACAACATCCAAGAGCTTAAAGTCAACAAGTCAACCCAAGAATGGTCAACAAAAGGCCACGATATGTGGAGGCACAGCTGTGCACACCAAGGCACGCTCGTGCTTAGATAAAGACAAATCGTCAAAGCTTCGAGAACCGGCAAAAATGTTGTCTGTTCAAGCCCTGTTGGGACATCTGTTCATGCACGACCGTGCACCCCCTTGCCTAGCCCAAAAACCAGCAAAATTAAGCTAGACAACAGTGGAGCACGGTCGTCCACGCCCGTGCCCATCTGCTGATAGTGGGATTTAAGCACAACACGCATTGTTTGGGCATGGCATGCCCATTACACCCTGGATTAAAGCTTCATGAAGTTTTCTACATGAGACAAAAAAGGCAAGAGACGAAAAGGGACAAGAGTACACACAAGGACCATGTTTTGTCTCTTCAATGACAAGGAGCTTCTAGAACTCTTTGACCTTCAAGCCAAAATCTCACTATAAATAGAGGCCTTGAGTACTCATTTCTCCTTATCCCTTAATTCCCTGGAATACTATCCTTTCCAAATTCCTTTTCAGTGGCAGCTTTAGTCAATTCTTTTCTTGCAGCTTTTTGCTTCATTCTTCCTTGAAAAAGTTTAATTTTTTCTTCTGTGCCAATACTCTTGACAACAACAATAACATCTCTTCCAGAAACCAAATCTTCACCGTTTGCAAACTTAAAACTAGGCAAAGTTGTCTTCAATGTTGAGAGTAATGGCTCGATTTTGTTTGACTCATCGATCCCCACCAACTCAAATACGAAAAATAAGCCACCATCATCTTGAGTCAAACAAACACTTAGAGCCCCTTCTCCAAAACCCATTCCAACATTCAGATTCTCTAACATTGCAGAATAGAAAACACGAGCAAAGCGAGATCGCCAATCTTCAAAGGTCTTCACAACCATTTCCCCTTTGGTCATAGGAATTTCATTGCACAACTCATAATAAATCATGTAGCTCTTTTGATGATCATCTCGAAAAAATCCCTTCAACTTTAGTGCCAAAGTTTCTTTCGTACTTCGCAAATCACGGGCCATCCAAACCTGACCCAGTATCAGATCATGTTTATCACATAAAACCTTCAGCCCTTCTTCTATAATTTCCATGGTAGGTTTAAGACCATCAATTTTCTGTTTAAAAAGAACTTCTTCAGAACACGTTATATTAACTTAAAAACACAAATGATCAAGTTTTAGAAAATTGTACCTCAAGCATACATGACATTAGATTTTGTGTACCGAGAGTTTTCACACCAAGTTTCTGCAATATATATATGTTGGATCAGACCCTTTGCAAATACACACTTCACTACACTCAGGCGTACGCTTAAAATGAACATGTGAGGCGCCGCTTTTGACACGTTTTTCTGTCGTTCCGCCTCGAGGCACGCCTCTAGGCGTATGCCTCTGGCGTTTTTTGAAACCATGATCTAAATATATTATTTAAAAAATATATATAATAAATTTTAGGCCCCCGTAAAAAACGGGCCTCTGCCAAGGGTGCGGCTCCCCCACCACCAAGGCCGGCCTTGCTGATTATCCAACATGGTAAATGTAAGTTTATTTAGAGCACAAACCTTCATTTCATTAATCAGATGTAAGATAAAATCCCCTAATCCAGCCTCCTTGGTGGCAGCCACCTCAACAACACCAACACCAACACCGTACTCTTCTTCTGAAGCGAGATCAATAGGTAACATTATAGAAACTTCCAAGTTAGCATCGATAAGTGGATTTGTTTTCACACATGGGAGACAATGAATGAATGTAGGGGCAGGGCCAGGAGTGAGCATCCATTGGTTTTGTTCATCACTTACATCTGTTTTAAAAAAATTCATTCGACAAAGACTGTTTCCTATATATGGCCAGGCTCGTATCGATAACCGTCACCGCAAATGGACCAGAAACTGAAAGCGGGCCATCTGTTCCAAGGGATGCCCAAAACTGAATTATTCCTAAGGTGTCCCATACACCGACGTTAGAAAATGCAGATTTCAACACCTCATCAATTGACCGTTCATCTGTAAGAAATTAAAAACTGAAATAAAGTCACTATAATTAAAAACACACACACAGTTAAGTACTAGAATGGAAACTCACCTGCAGATGCATTGGCATCCCAAAACACCTATGGTTTTGGTTGATCACCTTCAGATTTGTTGTAGAACTCCAAGGGAATTATAACGGCTTTAATGAATTCAGAGATTGTTTCGGTAGTCATGTTGTACTCGAGATGATGCTACATGCAACAAAATTGTAAAGTCAGTGTAAATTAGTCAACAACAACAACCCTAAGTAGTGTAAAATTAGTCAACAAAGAACCATAAAGTAAAATTGAATCACAACTAATAACAAATCTGATTCCCTAGCAATCAAAATTGAATCACAATGATGCTATCCTTACAGCAAAATCGAATCACAATTCACAAGAACCCTACAAAAAGAACGGAATAATAGTAAACCAGTGAAATTACCTCGTGAAGTTTAATGGATTGTGATCCTGGAACCCTAAATTCAAGCAATCGATTGTGATCCTGGTGAAACCCTAAATTCAAGCGAAAGGGGACTTTTACGTTGAATATTGTTTGAGAATGATTAACTTCTTCCCGCTTTCAAGAGTGTATTTCCCGATGCTCCCTATGATTTGTTAATACTAGGGTCGTAGTTACCCGTGCGTCGCGCAAGGACGCGGTTGGAATTCAGAACGTATAGCACACAATGACAACCGATAAATAAATTTGTAAAATTAATTAATATAATATATGAAATAATAACAAAAGCCAAAACGATATAGTAAATAACAAAGGTAAAAATAAGGTAAACGAAAAAGAAAATGATAGTCGGTTTCGGCGCGCTCGTTATAGAAAAGAAAAAAAAAAGTTAAAAAATATGTACAAAATAGTATCGGCGTGTTCGTTAAAAAAATATTAAACTAAAAAAACATTTGCCACACTCGTTATAGTAAAGAAAAAAATTAAAAAATATGTCTAAAACGGTATTAGCGTATTCATTAAAAAAACTATTTAGTGGTAGAAAAGTAATTTGGTTAAAGTAAACGAAAAAAATACAATAGTTAAACTAATGGGTTGTAAATGAAAAGGTTTACACTAAATGACGAAATAGAATAAAGAAAAAAAAACTAATGAACAAAAAAACGCCCAAGTCACCGCCCCGGGTGGGCTTGGGTTTCAGCGTGGCCCGTTTGGCGTGGGATTTAGCCCGGGCGTTGGCCGGGGCTACCCACATTAAATGGCGGAACCTCATTGGCCAAGAGCACTATCCATGGCGGAACCTCATTATGATGTGGCTTGGCCACGCTATAACAACCCTCCTGAAAATTTTCCGACACCCTAATATATTTTAAAATATCCCAATAAGTCCTAAAATACCCCCCATACATAAAAACGGACCCCGAATACCTTAATTTTTATTAAATTTAATTAAAAACAAGAAAATAGGGGCCCTAGCGGGCCGCGACAGACTCCACTTGAGTCTACGCGAGCCGCGAGCGCCTGGACAAGCGGTCGCACCCTGAGCCGCCACGTGTCCTCACGCGTGTCGACCCTACCTCGTGACCGGGCAAGGATACGCCATAGACCACCTATGTCGCGGGCTGCGAAGGCCCTGCCTTCCTTCGTCGCGGGGCGCGACGGTCTCGCTGATCAGCCCTATAAATTGCTTTGCTCGGCCTTCATTCCAATTCGTTCAGTCTTTTCTTTTCTCTCTCAATTTCTACGTAGTGTACACTATACTCGGGTATAATACCCCCCTAAATAACGAGGTTCTGCTCCATTGTAAGTATTATAACCCCTGGATACGTATTAGATACGCTGCCCGATTGATCTAGGGTTCTGTAACGGCTGTCGTGGTTCTGCCCGACGTAGTCGTTGGAATGCCGTCTCGGGGAGGGTATTACTAATGTTAAAATGGGTTATTATACTAACACGTGTGCATTTGTGTAATTTATAGATTGTCACCAGGAAACCCTTACAGAAAATCTAAGACAGCAATGTGAGTAATCTCCTTTTTGCAAATTGTTTTTACAAAACCTCACACGATTAATTATATGTTAAGCAGTTATTGAGTATTTGTAAGGATACAATTATCGTCGGTATGTTGGGGTTTTGTATACAAAATTTGTTACTGCCTTGCGAGGGGTAACATTTCCACAAGTCGGGTTGACAGTACCGTGGGTGGTAATTGATATGACTTGGAAACAAATGTAATTGCGAGACCGCCCTCAATACTATACAATGGTTTTTATTTTAACTTGATTAAACTGGGATTCACTCACCAATATTTCACACTGACAAAATGTTTTTAAATGCGTTTCAGGTAACAAAATGTGAAAGCCAAATAGAAGCCAGCTGGACAGCACTGAATGCTTGGAAAAGTGGCAATAAAGTTACCTAAAAATAAATAGATGTTTTATTAAATAAAAACAGGATTTATTCCTATGAAAATGTGTGTACTCAAAACTTGGGTTTTATCCCATGTGTTTATATTATGAGAATGTGGTATTTTACTCTGATAAAATATTTCCTAACTACGGTCCTGATGTAAATTCCGCTGCCAAAATGGATAAAATACAGATACCATCAAAACTTGCCGTGGCCACCCGTTCCCGGGTTATTAGGGGACGGGGGCTGTGACAGAAGGTGGTATCAGAGCTAAGCCACTAATTCAGCCACAGAAGTGTTCTGCTGACACCAAAACTTATCTAAAGTGTTAGGAAATAAATTACGGAACTACGTGCGCAATTATATTTTATTATTGTGTATTATTTGACTATTTGTTAGTTTACAGTATGAGCGACCAAGGACCATTCGACGCGTATCGTCAGTTGTCTGGTTCGCCTAGAAGCGAAGGCGCCTCTTCACAACCTGCCCTCTCAGGGTACTCTGCTGATACTGAAGAAGTAATATTCGTGTTTAAGGCTCAGTCTGAAGAGCCATTCCCTCATAAAAAGAGAGGATGGTTCAGTAGGGGAGCACATGAGCGTAGGAAACGAATGAAAATTTGCAAGAACAACGAGTGCTAGCAGCAGCTAAAAGAGAAACCGATGCCCACACCCAAGACATGCTTAATAGGAGTTTAGCCAACTTCCACATTTTAGCAACCATAGCAGCCGACCCTAACCTGGAACAACTGATAGCACCCCAACCATTACAGCCCATGGAAGTATAAAATAACCCTGAAAATCAAGTAGAAATGCATGACTTTAACCCGGAGGAGATACCTAGGGTACCAGCACCTAATCCCTTAGACCCAGATTATGACCTGTGGTGGGACGATAATAGGGACTATGTGCAACGTTACCCTATACAAGAAGACATGCCCATGCCGAATCTAGGAGCCTACCCAGGTTTGGACCCTCTAGATCCCTATTATGATAACGATGTATTCATTAGGGAGATTTTAGAGAATCCTTACCCATACCAGGCACCCACACCCCCATACCAGGAACCCGTACCCTAGATTCCAAACCCAGTCCTAGAACCTGCACCCCCAATGAGTGCAGAAAATGTTCAAGAACTCAGGACATTCAGTGAGGAAATTTTGGAGAGTAGCGAGAATATGAGACAGGTAGGAGAGCGACTCGTTTGAAAGTACGACGAGCGCAATATGGATTTCTGGATGAATCCATATCCGTGAATGTGATGGTAGAGATGGTGATAATAATAATAATAATAATAATAATAATAATAACAATAATAATAATAATAGTAATATAATAATATATAATATGTGTGTATGAAAAAAAACTACGGATGCCTACTACTAGTAGTGTAATTTTTATTTTCAGTTGTATTGTAATTTTAATTTTCAGTTCTAGCTTGTACTAGATGCATATTATATAAAAATAGTAAGTCGCAATGATCGACGCTTTTGACCAAAATGCGTGTCATGTGATCGGCTATATTAAACATTATTTTGTGATATTAATGCGTGGAAAATGTTTAAAATTCAGATGGACAACGAAGTGAACCAGGAAAACCAGAACGATAATAACCAGAATGACAATAACCTAGTTAATGAGAATCCAAACAACAATAACCATGGCAACCAAGTGGATAATACTGCTATCCAACACATAGTGGCACAAGGAATCATAGATGCAATGCCATTTATTATTCAAACCATTAAGGAAGCGGATAATAAAAGTAAGCATAGTAGTAAGCGACCAACTGAACCTGAACACAGCGTGAACAATGGACCTGTACTTCAAGCGCCCATTCCCAAAAGAAGAAGAACCATGCCTTATGGTTGTTCTTACAAAGAATTTTGGTCCTGCAAACCTATAGAATTTTCGGGCAATGAAGGACCTATTGCAACTCTACGCTGGATAGAAAAGACTGAGGCTGTTCTAAAAATAAGCAAATGTGCGGAAGAGGACAAGATAATGTTTGCTTCCAATCTGTTTAAAAACTCAGCCTTAGAATGGTGGAACACTATCCTTCAGTCTAGGGGAAGTGATAGGGTTTACAACATGGAATGGGAGGAATTTAAAAACATGGTGGAAAGAAAATTCTGCCCTCCCAATGAAAAGGAACAAATAGCGAATAAATTCCTAAACCTTAGGATGACTGGAGTAGATAGTAAGGGTTATACTACTACATTTTTTGAATATGCTAGAATAGTACCAACCCTTGCATCACCTGAACCAGTATTAATCTCCCGTTACATCTGGGGATTAATCGGGGAGATTAGGCATGTAGTCAAGGCAGCTAGACCGCAAACCATAGAAGAAGCTGTAGAACTAGCAAACACCTTGATAGATGAGTTAGTACGTACACGAGAAGAAGACCAGAGAAGGAATCTAGCTCAGAGGCTTACCCAGGAATTTCGTTATGGAAATTCCAACCGTAGGAACGTAGGTTCTACCTCTGCACCATACTGCAAGGCTTGTAAGAAAAAGCATTCAGGAAAATGCCCCATTTACTGCAATTTTTGCAAGATACCAGGGCATAAGGAAGAAGACTGCGGGAGGAAATCTAGTAATGGACTGTGCTTCAACTGTGGAGAAAAAGGTCACATCAAGACAAATTGTCCGAAACTAGTTCCAGCCATGGGTAACAAGAACACTAAAAATGCTAGAGCATTTGTTCTGACTGCAGATGAAGCCAAGATAATTCCGGACGTCATAGCCGGTACGTTTTTAGTTAATAATGTTTTTGCTAAAGTATTATTTAACTATGGTGCAAACCAAAGTTTTATTAATACTTCATTTTGCAAACTTCTTAATCAATCATTAACTAAACTCCCAAAAGAATGTCTAATAGAGACAGCGAATGGAGAAACCATTAAGATTTCTGAAATCTTGCAAGGAGCAAGAATAGAGTTTTAAAATCAAAAGTTTATGGCAAACCTTTACCCAATGAATCTAGCAGGATTTGATATTGTATTAGGAATGGATTGGTTAATAGCCAATAAAGCCAGTATTTTATGTGATCAAAAGTCAATCCAAGTAAATTCACCAAAAGGTGAAAAGATCACAATTAAAGGAG
>JARYGA010012875.1:0-49653 GCA_030545235.1 Helianthus tuberosus | reverse complement strand
ACCGAAAAGTCGAAGCCGATATCTCTCTGCGTATACGGAAGTATCGACCTGATATCCCTCGGCCCTCGCATTACCTAATTTATATACAGATATCATTTGTGTCATAATTACCTGTAAGACTGATTATTGAGATCTGGATACGGGAGTATATTCTGAGGTGGGACACGCGATTGGGTTTAAGTGCTTAATACATTAATATCGTATCTCGAATCAGTTGAACTTTGTGTGAAAATTTAAGTGGACAGGTATACTGACAATCTAGGTGAATTGTTTAAAACTTAAAATGCAATGAAGCTTAACGGTGTTGGTGATTTGTCTCAGAAACTGATATGATCCTCTTACACAAACTCACAAAAAATAGTGTCTGTAAATATTTCTTTACTGCATTTCTTTTCCTTAAAAAAATCCAAAAAGATTTTCAGTGTGTTTTAGCATAAATTTTGAAAAATTCAAAAAGATTTTTGGCAACTGATGTTGGAAATCTGATTTTCAAAGTTCCAAGTGCTAAACATGATGACATTGATGTGAGGGGGAGTGTGTCTTAATTGTCAAAATATGCTTTTAAATCATCAAGTGGTTCATCATGTGTATGTGATCTGAGGGAGAGTGATTGTTGATGCATATGAGAGTTGTTTTTGATGCATTCAAATTGTTAAATTTAGAAAATTTATTTCTGGGTTAAGGATGTGCAGGTATAGCCAGGCTTCAATCTTGAACCTGAAGATAGAGTGCCAGGTTCCGATACCTGAGGATTCTAATACTGTAAAAGCCAGACTACGATCCCAGCATGTTTTGAGGGGGAGTCTGTTAGAGAGAATTACATCATCCGAGGAGGAGTTTAGTTGAAGAAAGTTAGAGTGAAGGAAGCTCAAAGACTGATAAAGACTGAAGATTGAGAAGACTCGACACTTAAGACTCGTCAACATCTGAGGGGGAGTCTGTTGGTGCACACATCTGTCGTCTTCGTCTTAATATCGAGTCTCGGGTTCGGTTCGGATCTTATCAAGCATGACATCACTAGTGACATCATCACATGACATCACTAGTGACATCATATTACAAATCCACGTGAATATACAAGTCTTGCATGGAACAGATTGTTTGCATGAGAGGTTCGCTTCAAGACAAAATGAAATTCATTTATCAATTTCGCTTCAAGAATTCATGTGGATTTCGCTTGAGGGTCTTCCAAGCGAAATCATGTATGTTATAAATAGGTTGTTTGACTTGTCATTTGTAACATTGGTCTCAGAGTTATACCGAGGTGCTGCCGGTTTTTCTTCTGAATGTAAAGGTTGTCAAATTAATATAAAAGAAGATTAAAGTGTGAAACAAGCTGTTTACAGATCCGTTTCTTAGTTTCCGCCTCTGAAACGGACTAGAACTCTTCCAATCGACTCGTTTAGGTCGAAATCCGATCCTACACTATTGTTATAGGAGAATTCAATTAAATGTAGATGGTCATCCCAGTTTCCACCAAAATCGATAACACATGTCCTGAGCATGTCTTCCAGAGTTTGGATCGTCCTTTCACTCTGTCTGTTTGGGGATGATATGCAGTTCTTAAGTTCAGTCGGGTTCCCATTGCTTCCTGGAAACTAGTCCAGAAGTGTGAAGTGAAACGACTATCTCTATCAGATAAAATGGAGAGTGGGACTCCATGTAGTGATACTATCTCGTCTATGTAAAATTTTGCTAACCTTTCCATGTTAAAGGTTTCCTTCATGGGTAGAAAATGAGCTGATTTGGTTAATCGATCTATAATTACCCAAATCGCATCATTACCTTTTCTGGTTTTGGGTAACTTAGTAACAAAGTCCATGGTTATGAGCTCCCATTTCCACACAGTCATTTCTTATTGAATCAAAATATGTTCAACTTTACAAGAGTAGTTTGTAAGAAATAGAATCCAATGGTTCAACTGAATAAAGTCCAGAAATCGGTACCAAATGGACGATGTAAAATGATATAATAATCAGAATGACTAGGTTTACATGGGTTAAACCAAAAGAAAGATTTAAGACCAATAGATATTTAAATCGAATGTGAACTATTTTTAGAAACAATAGATTTTACAGTCGAAGGGAAATTTACCTTGATTGTTAATTGAGGAAGTCTCAGAATCAACAAGCTTGAATGAAATAGAAGTAGAAAAATGATTTGTCAGTTATTGAATTATGATATGAGAAAAATCAATGGGTTGACATTTATCGAATTACAAGGATACACCGATATACAACAGAGTTTAGTGTATCATTGTCTTAACACCTAGTTGTATTAAGACCACTTTCAAGGATGAGTCAAACGAAAGGTATATATAGATTAGTTCAAGCTACAAGTCTGTACCGACGCCACAAGGTGTCGTAGTGATCGAAATAATAATAGCGGTGACCGAACGAGTTCACTGTGTTTTAAATCAAATGAAAGTTCAACGAAGTAAGTTTTGAAGGTTTGTTTCAAATAAATCCATTAGGATTTTTTATTGAAATTGAAATAATTGAATAATGTTTTTCGATCGAAAAGATCAAGAAATGCTCGATCGATGTTGTAGGAACTGTTTAAGAGATATACTGAAATATGACATGAATTTGTGTATCATTATCTTAACACACGATTGTGTTAAGATTGCTTTTATAAGATAAACCAACAAAGCGGATTCAATATAAATAAATAAATAAATAAATCCGTATATGATGTGTGCAACGAGATTAGCGTAAGCTTCAGATTTGTGATAATGTCACCAAAAGGTGATCGTGATTAAAGAAACGATTCAATGAAGTCGAAGACCAAACAAGCATGTTATGGTTCAACAGAATTGAAGTGCTTGTTGGGATTATTTCGAAGATGATAGTTCCAATTCATCATATGGGACTTTGAATTGAATACGTAATGCGAGCAAGTTCAAACAGTTGAACTTGGTTTAAACAAACGAGTTCATGTATTAATAAGAAAGTTCTGACATGGTCACAACAACAAAAAACATGTATACCATTCAAAAGAAAATCGATTTTTTTTTAAGAAATTCTTCGATTCGATATCAAAGAGTCATCGTTTTGCAAAAAACGTGGTTTATAATGCAAAGATCAAGTATAGCGGAATGATATTTGAGTTTTAATAAAACAACAACATAGAATGAAGCCCTCCAGTGGTCTTCATAAATCAAACGAACCACATGCGTAACAAACAGTGCATGTGTAATGTGTGGATTTACCAAGAAATGAAACAGATCAATATTTTCTACGATGAAAGAAATTCTCATGGTATGATGACCATTAGGGGGAGTAGCAATGCAAAAGTCTATTCACAGAGGTCAGAATTTTAACAAAATAAATTTAAGAATTTTATCTGGGATTTCGTGTGGTAACTGTTGTTAAGTGACATTACCAAGGAATGTCGAATGAAATAGGGGATTTGCAAAGGTATGTGACTCCTTTTACAGTGCTAATAATTATGAGTCTGATTAGACTGTGCACCGATGGTTGTGAATGTCACACCCCGACCACGTAAAACAACAAACCGTGGCGGAAACGTCGGGGAGTGTTGTAACAGAATTATTGTTTCAAACCATGGATACAAAGAGTCTTGTTTTATTAAATATGAAACATTGTCTTAAAGTTAAACAAGCAAATCAAACATAGACTATTATCGTTAATAAATCACTAAGGCCTCGTCCAGTCCTAAGTGAGCATGCATCCTATTCGTAATCATCATTAAGCAACATCACCTGAAACATATGTAAAAACAAAGTCAGCAAAGAGATGCTGGCGAGTACGTAGGTTTTGTGAGAGTGTCAGATTCATGGCTCGTTTATATATTGAAATAACTCGTACAACTTCGTTAGTCGATAGTAGAAAACCTTTTTTTTTTGTAAAATGTTTGTATTGTAAGATGAATAACCAAGTCAAACAGATTGGTTACCAGTTATAAACCTTGTTGCCATGACTCTTAACACAAAACATTTGTTTTCGTAAACCAAATCGCAAATCGTTCTTGTAATAAAACTCGTATGGTTTATATTGTTTAGTAAACCTCGTTGTGTAACATCGTATAACTCGTTCTCGTTATAGATCATCATTCACTTGTTTAAATCGTTCATAATCGTTCAAAATCGTTCTCGTACAAATCGTTCTCGTTTTAATTGTGAAAACTACTTTTGGTCGTCTTGCTAATAACATTCAAACCTTTGTGACTCGTTCATCGTTCAACTCGTTCTCGCATTAACAAACCTCCAAAGGGTAAGTTAACAATCATCAGATTCAGTCGTTAACCACTTAACCCACACATAACCATGGGTCTAGTTTGATAACGGGATTTGTCGGATCCTATGGTACCATAACCTAATACTGGTCGGTTTGGCCGAAATTAATGAATGTCATTCGTTATGTAATTACAACCAACAAGCTCGTTCACATTATCGAAGTCGTTATTAGTTTAGTATAAACCATCTCAATCGTTTTGAAACCGTCGTTAAAATATCGAAATCATTTTGATACATATGAATCACCCCAAAACAATCGAAAATAGTAAAAAGAGGGGGATCTATGTACTCACCTTCGGGTGCGTTTTTAAATGCTAACACAATCCCTCAAATTGTTTATCCGCCCTAAATTAAATAAGAATGATTTTAATAATAAAAAACCCACACTTTGACATGCAAAATACTACTTATGTCATTTCTGTTTTAATATATATGAAACTGGACTGTTTTCGGACATTTAAATAAAATAGTTAACTTATTCCAAAAGTTCCCAAATTTTTACAGAACGTCTTACATGAACCAAGTGTTATTGTATAAAAATATCGGGGTCCAGTTCATTACCAATATTTTATAAAAATTCATTTTCCGAACTGAAGTCAGATTCCTCTTTTTCTGACAGCAGTCCACGAAATAATTTATTTAAAATTCCTCGTAAGTCCGATTTACGAAAATCAAGTGGGAGAATTACAAATAGATCAGTGGTCATCTACAGTACAAATTTTATGGGCTAATTCTACACAGAACTCAAGTTATGACTAAAAACATTTCACCTATTTACTGCAGTAAAAACACAGCTCTAGCTGCTGTTACGAAACGGGTCTTTAAAAATAGTAAATGAAGTCCAAAAATTATGATTCCGGTGCCATTAGAACCGTACTTCATAATACATACATCTAGAGTTCAGAAAATACATTTTCTGCTTTATTAAGGTCCAGTTACAGCCAACTGAAGTTGGCTGTAATCACTAAACAGCCATCCTGTTTCAGCTTTTAACATTATAAAGTGTGTTCGATTGATTCCGTTAACATGTTTAGCGATCAATAACGACATTTAACATTAACAAGTAATAAGCCACATATCAAAACAACTTCATACTAACATTATGACATCATGTTTCATCATCTTGGTTCTTGTTACTTTAGTGTTTAACATAAGCATTTTACTACAACTTTTAACCATGATACAAGATGAACAAGGGTGTAACAAGAACTTACTACTAGCTTATAGATAGGGTAGAAACTAGTGATGAGGATGATGAAAAAAAAGATGATGAATCAAGCTAGAACAAGGCTCCTTTGAATGCTACTCAACTTGCAACCTCCATGGATCACCTTTGGATCTCCATACTAGCTTGAAGGTTGCTAGAAAAGGGACTTGAATATGATGAACAAGGTTTGAAGAAGATGAAGATATAGAGAGAGGGAGGGGACGGTTTGGGTGAGGGAGAGAGAGTGGGAGTTTGAGTGTTGTGTAGATTGAAGTATGGTTGTGTACTTATAGGACAAAAATCTAAATAAGATCTCATAATATCCTAGTGTATCTATGGGAAATCCAAGTGAATCCAAGAATGATATATATGGATTTGCAAGACCTAAAAAAATCGACTCTTGGAGATATGATTTGATCATTGAAAGATTTTGGAAGATATATAAGAAGATATGGTGGAAGATATGGAAGATTTGAAAAGAATTGCATAATCTAAAAAAAAAAAAATCCAAGAAGGATCATATAATCTAGCCATATCAAGGAAAATATTGCCATATCTTGTGAAAATATTTAGTGGGTCTCTCTCCATATATTGTAACCGTATGCATATGGGGGAGGGGGGGGGGGGTGAAGTGTAATTTTGATGGTATATTAGATGAAAGTAGGTGTTTAACTGGGTACCGGGTATTTTATCTAGCGTTTAACTCCCGGTTTATGGCGTTCTAAATTATTTTTATTATTCTATAAAAATAAACTCGCCAAAATATTACTGAAATAAATTTCAGTTGCCGAGACTGGCTGCGTTGTCTGCGTTTTGTAGTAGAAGCACTGTGTCGCGCAGAAACACACGGTACGCGCTTAAACATGAAAAATAACGTTTTTAAGCGTTTTAATTTATTTTTCAACACGGACCTGATTAAAATAAAATTTTAATCATAACAGAATATTTTCCGGATATAAATATTATCCGGGCGGTCACCAACGTTCGTTTCGCAGTTTTGTCGTAATTAGTTCTTTAGTTAAAATAAACATGTTTTCGCCATACCGAATCCTTCGAAACTTATTTCTAAGTTATGTAAAGGATATTTAGGGTATGTTTGGCTTACGTCACAGTTCCGGAGTGTACGTCACGTTAAACTGACTGCGTTTATGCACCAGTTTGCGTATAACATTCTAGAAAGTGATTTAAAGCTTGAAATCGGAATCGAATCAAATTGTAAAGTTATTAAACAAAATTGCACATATAATAAAACTAAAACACATGTAATAACACCAAAGCATATTATTTTATTGATAACTGATATTGTTTTACATTATACGATGATTACAGAACACAGTTGGCACAGTGAAATCTTGTTCCAACGTACCTCAGCAAGATTCATGTTTCTTGTAGGATCACGTGGCAAAGTGCTGCTTTTGATTAGTAGTTCTTCCACTGATGGGATTCGCATTGGTGTCGTCGTGCCCAATTATATTTTCCAAAGGTCTTGCCTTGAAAGTCGTGTGTGATATACTTCAACGTCTGTGGATGTATAATTTAAGTTTCATGTGTTTTCTTGTGCAATAGCACAACTTTACATGCTTCTTACTTGCGTTAATAGTCTATGGTAACGCATTTGGAAATTCTTATACTTTTGATGGCGTCCCAACTTAAAGGGTTTCCATTTGTTTATATTGTCGCACGAGTTACGAGGTAGATGATCAAACGAAATAATGTTTGATATCGGAATTATAGATATATGCAAGAGATTCCTGATAATGAAATCTAGATTTATTATTGACACATATGGTTGTGCTTTATTTCAAATTGTCAATCCTTATGGTTTTTGGATTTCCTTATAGATATACATATCTATATAATCGTATATTTCACATGCAGTAATTTACATACCCTTTATAAGGTCAATGTATTTAACAGATTCATATTTCCAAAAACAAGTCAGATATCAGGTCATGATACTATTTAGGGAAATCTTGTCACTTGTTTGACATTTTATATACCCCTTCTTATCCGGTTCTTGCCGGAGAGGTAACCCCAGTATATCCGGACAAGTTAGAGAGTCTGTTACACCATACCCAGTCTTGTCGGAGAAGAAATTTATTTTTCCCATAAATAGTATTTTTCTTAAATCATGATTTGGAAAGTGCATTATGACTTTCAACAACGAATCAGGAAATTAATATTCACCCGACGGACCATATTCTAGAACAAAGTTGTACCAACAAATAAGAAATAACAGTGGTCAAGTGTTATTGCTTTATTTATTATACTTGCAACGTTCTAGTTATCATTCTCACGGCATACCAAAACCCATCACACTTTATTTACACAAGTATTTAGCTTATCTCGAAGCTTATACTAAGGCATCTTTTCTTAAGTTCAAGTCTAAATGCTATCATGTGTGCTACCAGTTAATAGCAATCTCCTAACTCTTTTATATAAGTTTAGGTATTATTATCACAACACCTATAGGCTTAAATCAGTGGCTCTGATACCACCTTCTGTCACGACACCCGACCACACCCTGGACGGAATCGGGAGCCGCGAGCAGCCAAGTGGTACCGGTGGTTATTTTGAAAAGTAGTGCAGCGGAAATTTCGTCAGGACCGTGAGTTAGGAAAAATATCAGAGTTTAGAAAACACCGGATTTTTATTTATTAAATAGATGGGATAAAACCATGTTTTAAAAGGTAGCTTTAATATGGTATAAACCCGAATACATAAAACAACTTTTCTTAATGTAATTTAATTGATAAAATAAGCCACTTCTGTAAGCCTTGTTGGTGCCGCATCCAACTCTACTTCCGATCTACTGTAATTACCTGAAACGTGTTTTAAAAAGAACTGGTCAGCAGGAAATACTGGTGAGTTCATTCAGGTTTTATAAAATGACCCTTAGTTATGAATTACAGCATAAGAGCGATTACAATGGCTTCTATCTTATTTTTATCTGGCGCCGTGTCACCTGGTGACGATGGCCATACCACTATTGGGTCCTTCCCCAAGTAGTGATGATTATCACTGTTAGGATTTATTAGCCTAACCGTGAGAAATTAGTAATGTGCACAATACCCCACTAGCCAGTGATTCAAGATAACCACGACTTAATCCCTGTAATTATAACTGTTGAAAATAATTTGAGGTATTGTAAAACAGTTGATAAAAAGAGAATGACTCACATTGCAGGTTTAAACAAGCAGAGTTTAGCCTACTGATTTGCCTTGATACCTAGTTTAAATAACAATGCACACGAAACTAGGTAAGTAACTGAATACAACTTTTACGACATTTCACGAAATCAAAACCCTCATGACGAATGACAAAGTGCAACACTTAAACATCCATCGGATTCGCAACGAATGACAGAGTGCAATACTTAAACATCCACCATTTTCACGATGAATGACAAAGTATAGCCCGAGTTCGGGTGGCACTCAAACATCCTGTCGGATTCACGACGAATGACAAAGGATAGCCCGGGGTTAGGCAGCACTTAAACATCCTGTCGGATAGTTTCAATGGATCGGATATTGAATCGTAGCAGTGATCGAGTTAATACCCTGTATTGTAGCAGCGTTTTGCTATTGTGAAAGTAAAATTCGCATTTGGGCAGCAGAACTTCGTTTTTATGAAAAGTTTTCGACATCAGATGAAGGCTCATGATCCGTTCTATTTATAGCTGGAATTTGGGTCTTACGCAGCCCGCGTAAGATCCTTCAAGTCCTTTACGCGGCCCGCGAGGGACATATGGCGGCATTAGGGTTGCTGAGTCATTGGTGGTCGTGACACGTGGACAACACGTGGTCCGGAAAGCTTATCCGGTCAAATGTTAAGTTGACGCGGCCCGCGTGACCTCCTGCCTATTCTTTACGCGGCCCGCGAGAAGACCAATATCTGATTTTCTTGATTTTTGTTATGGATTAGGGTTTCAGGGGTCCAGGTTTTCACTTATAGGTCGTTTAGGGACATTTTTGGGCGAGTCGTTGCAATCCATCATCACACTGTTCCACCATGTGAGTGCTCTTTTCTAAAATACACTCGATGCAAACTCAACCTTTCGCCCATTCAGGCATTGAACTTAACGAAAAGTGCTTTCGAGACTCTCAAACCACTGTAGGAGCCAAGTAACTCCTTCAGACCCAGTGAATGCAAGTGGTTTAGCTGAGTTAAACTGTTTATAGTTCCACGGAGCTGGTGCATTGTTGTTATTGTTATTGTTTGCTTGATTCAACTGGATTACTAGGTTTGGGAGCACAACGGTGATTTGCTGAGCGATTATGGCTGCCATAGCGGCATCTTGAGTTTGATCACGTCGAGGAAGCATTCTAAAAGAACAGAGAAACATGAGAGAAAACGAGTGAGATGATATTGGATAGTCAAAATTGAACGTTAAAAATATCAACGAAGTATAAGGATTGTGATCATTTGTTTGTTACCTAAAGCAAACAAATGACACAGTGACTAATCATAGTAAATGGGTCTTTATAATGTATCGTGAAGATGTACTTTAGCCTATGGGTGGACACTCAACCCAAGAGTTCCCAGGTAAGAGTGACTGGTTCGATGATGTGGATTTGTACGAACACTCTAGCCTTAGATAGAAAACTCAAGGTACAAGCACCCACCCTTCCGGATCGTACATGTTCACATTATTAAAGCCCAAACTTTGACAAGATTTTGAAAACATCAAAGGCTCAAAAGCCTAAAACAAATCATTTAAGGATAGATGATTTTCAATGAATTTTTGAAAATTTTTTTGACTCGAGAGAATGAATTATGTTTTGTTTTTGTTAATCACCTAAGGGTAGGTGATTGGTATTGTATTAAGAATCTAAACGCAAGAAATCTCGTGTTAGGGTCCTAGAAAGCTTATAGACTAGGTCAAGAGTATTCCTAAGTGAAGTAAGCATCAACAATCATCACATAATAGAACCTGGAACATATGTGAAAACCAATCAGCATAAAAAAATGGCGATGACATAGGTTCTGTATGTCAAATTCATGGCTTTGAATTCATAGTGCAATACCTCGTCCAACCTCGAGAGTCGACGTGTGTAATCCTTGAAATCAAAAAGTGTTTGATATTGCTATATATATTTTATCAACTTTATAAGTTGATCTAAGTAAAACAAAACCATTGTAGCCATGAATCTTGACCGAAAACATTTGTTTTTGTTAGTGTAAACGACTGTAGCTTCCGTCAGCATTTAGTCATATTTTGTTTATTTGTGTCCTTTTTAATGTATTATGTAATGTATATGTGTCAGATAGGATGACAGCTCAGGAAACGGACTTGGTTTGTTAAAGATGATGTCCAGCGGTTGGCTTGTGTCATCCGGTCGGATAGCCATGTCATCTGACCGGATAGCCATGTCATCCGGTCGGATAGCCATCCGACCAGATAGCCATCTCATCCGGTCAGATAGCCATCCGACCGGATAGCCATCCGAGCGGATAACCACTCGACCGGATAGCATCTATCTCTTTCCTGAGAGGTCTATAAATACCCCGTCCGGGTATCTCTATTAGAACTTTTGCACCTGCTGACACTATTGTACGCTGTGATTGTCTGACTTTCTTCTGGCTCTTGTACTTTCACAATCTCATAATAGAAAGAATCAGACTGTGTTTAAACGTTGAATTACGTGTTGTATCTCTATGACTTGATCAAAGGATTCCGCACTTTGCTCAAGATCGATTCATCTACGGTTGCATCAATCAGATCCGGAACAATCAGGACCTAACAAGTGGTATCAGAGCATCCAGGGAGCTGAATCGAGATCTACAACAACGAATTCACCGGAATTCGAGCTTTGCTTGCTAATTAGAGTCAAATTTCACCAGAAATTTGACATTTTTCTCTCATTTTCTTCTCATATCTTACATTGCTTTACAGTTTGTCACCATAAAATCAGAAAAACATAAAATTGGACGTGAATCTACGGTTAAAATTTGATAAAACTGATATCATTCGACTCGCAATTAATCAAAGTATAATCCTACCAAGTTTCATAATCAAATTCAATCAAAAACTAGATCAAATTCATCAAAAATCATGTTGTACTGTTCACGTTTGCAGACGTCATCCACTTGCTCAGACAGCTATCCGAACGGATTGGATTAGACTGTATCTCTTAGTTGCTTGCTGACATCATCAGTACTACTCACTCGGATTACCATCTGAGTGGTGTAATCTAGATTGTTCAAGTTTAATCTGCTTACGTCATCATCCCACCCGGCCGGATAGCAATCCGGTCGGATAGGAGTTGAAAGACCTAGATTTCATTTACACAATTTAACCTGTCACCCGGTCGGATTACCATCCGAGCGGTGAAAGGTTGAAAGTAAATTTTTTAGACTTAAGCGTGTCACTCGAACGGACGACCATCCGAGCGGATCACCATCCGGTCGGATAGCTTGTGTCACTCGTTCGGATTGCAACTCGATCGGATCACCATCCGATCCTGGTACTTCTGTTCAAAATTTTTAAAACTTAAAAAAAAAATTGTCTAAGTGTTTGGTAATTGTTTCAGGTACTTAAAAATGGATGAATTCATGAATCCTTTTAGTGACATGTTTGCTTTCGCGGGAAACACCGGAGATGATACTTCAAACCAAACAAATGAAAATACTCCGAGTGCGAAGAGAACTCTGTCCGATGCCTTAAGTGTGGAGAGTGCATATGGTACTTATAACAAACCTCCAAAGTTAATGGCGATTGAAGAATACAATAGGTGGGGCAAAAGATTTGAAGAATGGCTAAAAGCGTTTGCGTATCCAAGCTGGAAAAGTTTAAAGAATGGTTTCAATAATGGAAGACCAGATTGTGAAAATTTAACAGAAACTGAAGATATAGAAAATTTTGTTGCTGAACAAAAGTGCATTGCATTGTGATATTCGTTAATTTACACATATTTTAGTCCCCCGTTTTACCCCTATTTTATGCGTTTTTGGCCGTAAAACCGTCATTCGGATACTTATTTATCTACATTTGTGTTTACAGGCCTAAAACTGCATTCCAGACAAGATGATAGCAAAAACGAGGACTTTCCGGACAAAATGACGAAGCTGCGGACATTCTGTTAAGGATTCTGAACTGGGCCTGTGGAACGACCGTTCCATCTGTGGCACGGTCGTGCATCTCCGACAATCTTGATCATCTCGGCAATGAACGATCGGTGCGACTGGGCGTTCCAGGAAAACAAGCGACTAGGTGAAGAACGATCGTTCCATCTGAGGAACGACCGTGCGTCTCCGGTGAATCAGCAGAGTCTCGGTGATGAACGGTAGGTGCGACTTGGCGTGCAACAAGTAGCCCGGAACTGAACGACCGTTCCATACAAAGAACGGTCATGCCATTTCGAATCTGGTCAACGATCCGATGACGTATGCAGTATGGTGACCCATCCCCAATAATTGAATAAAGTGAACGGTCGTTCCACAGGGAGAACGACCGTGCAACAGCAAAAAGTATAAAAACATAGCAGAAACATTCTGCTCGAAATTCTGGATTTTTGGAGAGCTTCTCAGGCGATTTTCAGGCTCCAGAGGCATTAGCTTTCACCCGGATTCAAGCCACATTGTCTCGTTTAGCTCGATTACTACCCGGATCCTTAGTCTAGTACTTGTTTATGGTTTGATTTTCTAATCTTTCCATGTTTTTGTTAATCTTTCAAGTACTTAGATTATGATTTATGTATTATTGTAGCCTTTGGGCAAAAACACAAACAATCCCTTGCTAGATTATAATCATTAGTTTGTTAAACTTTGTTTGTAATGACATTTGAAGTATTTTCTATGTTAATCTTTGATGATTAGTTTGCAACCTTGTTATTGATATTGAATTCTTGATTATAAGTAATTATGTTGGATGATTGGTGCTTGGTTAGTTAAGATAGTTGAAAAATGAAGCTTAATTAATCTTGTATTAGTAAACTTTGAATTTGGTTAACTAGTTTAACTTGGTTTAAATGTATGCATCATGATACTAGAAATGGTTAGTGATTTAATAAAATGTAATTATTGTTAATCAAGAGAGCTTGCCGTCACGTAAGGACCTAAACGGGTTAGATGGTGTCGTTATAAATTCTTGCCATGATTTGTTAGCTTAGTTAGTAGTTTAGGCCAAAATTGCTATCTTGGTGAATTATTGTGTAAGATTTGTAAAATGAACTCGGTTGTGATTTAATCTAGATTATGCTTATCTCGGTGGTTGCATTGTGTTTATCGGTGTCGCTTTCCTTGTTTAAGTGAGGTTAGAATAATCCTAACGGCTGACTAACTTATTTTTAAGAGATTTCCATAGACATTTATCAATTGCACGTTAAAGAACAATTTTAGGTGGTTAAAGTGTGTTTATCGTTTTAGCTTTCCGAATGATTGTCATGTTAGGATTCCCGAAAGGGATACTAATTGTCTTAAATTGGAAAATTGACCGAATGCTTCTAGTGCCAAAACTGACTTAGTTGACATGCTGTGGTTGTGTATTTAGCAAGGCTTTTTATCTACTTTCTATTATGTTTTTATTATGTATTTGGTTATGTTTACTTTAGTTTAGTTTAAATCAACCAAACCTATGTTTTTACCGGTAGTTTAGTGATAAAGGTCTAGTATTATTTCTCCGTCCATTTCCTTGGATCGATACTTGGTTCTTACCGATACTTTATTACATATGTGACGGGGTACACTTGCCTCTTTCGTGTGTGTTTTGATGTAAAAGTAATAATCACTTTTATAAATTTAAAACCCAATCATGTGTAATTCATTGCAAAAATTATGTATATATACGCACACGCCAAGTTTTTGGCGCCGTTGCCGGGGAAATGGCGAGTTTTAGGAACGACCCGAGTCATTTGGTTATCGGTGTATATACTTGTTAATATTTGTGTATAATTTCTTGATTATTTATTTGTTTATTTATTTGTTAATATTTCTTGTTTTTATTCGATTTATTCATTTTTGCGTTATTTTTGTTTTATTTATTTATTTGATCCGGATTTATTTATCCGCTTATTCTTTGGGTTTTCGGCACCCTAAAGCCATTTTTGTATTAGTCGATTCATTTATTTATTGTGTTGATTTTTTATAAAATTTCGGGCTCATTTTTCGGATTTTTATAAAATTTTCAGCCCATTTATAATAACTTTCTGCTTCTATTCAGCAAAAAAAAAAAAAAAAACAGAATTATTTAATTAATAAAATATTCACCGTGTCGAATTTTCGTTTGCAGGTTGATGTTCTCGACCCCCGCTCCAGAACTTGTTGAACCGTCTGACGAACCCGAACGTGATCTTCGGAGGCGTCTTCGCGCGAAAGGGCGTGCGGTTGGGCTATTGCTCGCATCTGGCGGGCTGGATTCGGTGGTACCTGCTGAAGCCGAGGGCTCAGGAGGAAACATAACCATGGCAGACGATAATCAACCGTTGAATGAGACGAATCAGCCCGGACGAGAGGGCTTGGAGCCCAGTATTATTAGACCTACTATTGATGCACCTTCTTTTGAAATAAAATCTAGTATTATTAACATGGTGCAGAATTCAGTATAGTTCGACGGGCGTGAGCACGAGGATCCCGGGAGACACATTGCGGCTTTCCTCCATGTTTGCTCCACATTCAAGATTAGAGATGTTTCGGAGGATGCAATTCGGTTGAGGTTGTTTCCGTTTTCATTGCGTGACAAAGCCAGAGCTTGGCTTATGTCACTCCCAGCCGGGTCCATCAGGACCTGGAATCAGTTGCCGGAGCAGTTTATGCATAAATACTTTCCACCTGAGAAAACGAACAAGCTACGGAACCGGATTACTTCTTTTCGCCAGGACGAGGGCGAATCGTTGCATGCAGCTTGGGAGAGATTCAAGGATTTGTTGATTGATGTGCCACATCACGGCTATTCCAAGAGACAGCTGGTTTTAACATTCTATCAGGGGCTCAGCTACAACACGCAGGAGCGATTAGATGTTAACGCAGGAGGCGATCTGGGAACAAAGACGCCGGCGGAAGCATACGATATCATAGAGAAAGCCGCGTTAAAATCCAGCTCACGTCGGGAAGGCGATAGAGGTCGGGCTACATCATCATCATCTCGCCCAGGAGCTCACGCTGTGGACGATTACACAGCCATTACTGCGCAAATCTCGGCTCTGGCGACGAAATTCGATAAATCCCAAACAGCCGCGCAAGTTGGCCCTGGATGTGACCAGTGTGGAGTGTCACATGTGCCAGGTACGTGTGAGCAGGGTGTTATGTTTACCGGTCACGAAGAGGTGAACTACATGGGCAATCAAAACAGGCCCCAAAATAACCCCTTCAGCAACACGTACAATCCAGGGTGGAGAAATCACCCAAACTTTGGGTGGAAATCTGGTTCTGGGAACCAAAATGCGCCCGGTTTTGCTCAACATGATCCCACGCCACAACATTCTCATGGTCAATCCTTTCAGCCTCAATATCATAATCAAGGCTCAGGAAGCAGTTCACAGCCGCACGCCTCTCAAAGCAACGCAAAGCTAGAGGAAATGATGGCACAACTGCTGAACAACTCCAATAGTGCTAATCAAATGGCTGAAAAGCGATATCAGCAGCATGAGGAGCGATTCTTGGTCAACGAAGGAGAAATGCGAAGTCAAAAGGCTTCCATTCAGAATGTCGAGAATCAAGTGGGCCAGCTGGCGAAAATGTTGTCGGAGAGACCCCCAGGTGGTCTTCCAGGCAACACGGAGCAGAATCCGAAGGGGCGTGGTAATTGCCCGCACACGTAAAGTGTGGGGACATGAGTCTTGCTATCGACTCGCCGACAAAAATTTAGCATGAGTCTTGCTATCGACTCGCCGACAAAAATTTAGCATGAGTCTTGCTATCGACTCGCCGACAAAAATTTAGCATGAGTCTACGCTGCTGACTCGCCGACAAAAATGCAGCAGGAGCGTCTTTGGCGCTATAAGGGCAAAATTGTCCTTTTATTTGTTTTTGTAGTTTTAGCGTAATTTAGGTTAGTTAGGTAGTTTTCGTTTGTTTATTTAGTTTCCGTACGTGCCGGGCGAAGGTTCTGTATTGAAATATTGTTAGAACAGTTGGTGTGTCGAAAAAAAGGCGAAAAACGGCCGAAACGGTTGCTGGAAATAGTTTCTGTAGAAAATCTGTATCTGCAGCTGATGCACGATCGTTCCTCGGGTCGCACGACCGTGCGATTCCGAGCAAGCCGGCACGGTAGATCGCACCCTCGGTGCATTTCCGAGAACACGCTGTGGGGTTTGAACGATGTCGGTGACGCACGACCGTTCCATACCAGGAACGACCGTGCCACATGCTGAGGGCAATTTGGTCATTTTGCACACTATATATACCATTATCTGCTGCAAAATCCCTCATTCGCAAACCCTAGCCGCTGCAGACCGTTCCAGGGCGATTTTTCACTATATCGCACGGTTTTTCGCACGATCTAACACCATTCTTCGCACGGTACGTTCCTAGTTGTAGATTTTCTTGTTTTCTTGTTTTCTAGTGTAGATTTCTTCCGATTTTTCAAGGAATTTTTAGGGTTCTCTTCATAAACAAATCGAAACCCTAACCCTTGTTAAATCGAAGTATCGTGAACACCCGGTTGACTTTCAGACCCCTGTTGACCCAATACTTGTTGAAATTTTGCAAAGTTCAGATTGTTCAAAGTTCAGGGGGTCGAAGTCTGCAGATTCGGAGTTGCACGGTCGTTCCCCGTGTGGAACGGTCGTGCCTCGCCGGCTGTTCACGATATCATCTGGCTTGGCCTGTTAGTTCTCGGTGACGCACGACCGTGCATCCCGGAGAACGACCGTGCCATATGACCAGTACAGTTGGACAGTAGCTTCATAATTGGCTGCTCGCTTGTTTTCAATTCATTTCTCTCCTGTTTCTGTCCTTCTAACAATGTTCCCCATTACAGATGGATCACCCTTTCCTGCAGTTTGACCCCAACATTGAGAAAGAAGCGTTATGCATACCAAAGCGCGATGCCTTGTGGGCGAGGCGGGGACAGTTTGGAGAGCCCCGTTGGTTAGATTGGGAAGTTATGCGTGACCTCAACCAGTATGATCGCCTAGATGAAATGATGACTCGCACGCTTGCAAACTTGGTCGGTTGCAACCGACCCGTTTACCAAGAGTTGACGATTGAATTCTTTGCATCATATGCCTATGAGAGGCCGGTTGCACATACAGAGCCCGATTTCCGCTACAGGAATCGGGTAACCTTCAGGTTATGTAGGCGATGGCATACATGGTCGGTGGGTCGGTTGGGACGATGGCTTGGGATTTATACGCGGGAGGACATGGATGATCCCGACGTCTTCAACGATCGGTTCAACTTCCCTAATGATGCAGCGCGGGACGCATTCTGGGCACGAAACGCTATTGGGGACCCCTATAACCCATGGATGTCAAAGGCTTCGCGACTCCGAGACCCTCTGGTGCGAGTGATGCACCATGTTTTCAGCCATTCTATATGCGGACACATGGACAGTCAAGGTAACTGTCCAACACCTGACTTGCTTTTTCTATATGCGTTGGTTGACAAAGCACCAATCAACCTTGCTGCTCGAATGGCTGAGTACTTTGTCAAGAGCTCGGGGCGAACCCCGAATAGTGAGATCCATGGCGGTCAGTACGAGACCGAAATCGCGTACAATGAGCGATATATGACGCCGGGGGTGCTTAGGGGTCTCACTTTGATCACTGAGGGGGTGCATGTTGATATCCGGTCTCTGAAGTTCATGGGGGTGATTGTAGAGCTTGAGAGGGGAGATAGGTTGAGAGGGTTGAATGGCGAGGTCTGGGACCCGTTACCTCCAGCTGAGGAGGAACATGAGGAGGAAGAGGAAGATGTTGAGATGGGTGAGCAGCACCAGCCACAGACACCACCACACTCGCCGCAGCACCATGCATTTCATCAGCATGAGGACTGGCCCACTTTCTACCAGCAGTTCCAGGATATGCGTGTTACGCAGGAGCAGCATGGTACATACTTTGATGAGATTAGATCTAGCCAGGGCCAGATCCGGGCTAGCCAGGACGAGATTCGAGCCAGTCAGGCAGAGCTTCGGGCCACACATGACCAGATTCAGCATCGCCAGGATCCCTTATATCAGGGGGTCAGTGCGGGGCTTTCTTATCTTTTCGGGGAGATGCATCACGCATACCCCGACTATTTTCAGCACCCGCCGGAGTTCCCACCGTGGAACCCCCCTGGCTATGGCGATCAGGGCCCATCTGGCATGAGACATGATGATGATGATGATGAGTAGTTGGCGGTGGTGTTAGAATTTGGTGGTGTTTTATCTTTCAGTACTTTGCTTTTATTTGGGTGTTTATTTTGACTATTATTTAAAACACCCCGGATATGTATTTTCAGACAATTTCCTTTGTGTTTTGTTTGGATATTAGTATTTATGTACATTATGGTTGTTGTTTGATTTTTCTTTTTCTGTTATATTTTGGGTGTACACGACATACTCGCAGGTTTTATCTATCAGATCTTGGACCGGAGCACGTACCAGATTCAGCTTTGGAAGTCTCGTGGCACCAACATCATCTTGAGGGGAGTAATTTTTATCCCTTTCTCTATATTTCAGGTCTCGCATTGGGGACAATGCGAAGTTCAAGTGTGGGGAGGGGGTTAACTTTGTTAACTTAACTTTGTTTGTCCTCATATATAAAAAAAAAGAAAAAAAAAACAGAAAATCAGAAAAATCATTTAAAAATACTTGTGTTTGGTATATATGTTGGTAAATAAACCGGTTGGTTCTGTTTTAGAAAGCATCGGACTTGATAAAAACTCGACAAGCAAAATATTTTTGAAAAAGGAAACCGGAAAGCGTGACAAACAAAGAAAGACTTACATGATAGTTTTCACACTTTTACCCATTCCTTCCGTTACGTGAGCATATTTGAGCCTAGATTGTTATATATTTGTTCATTACGGATATAGGAGTGAGCCGGATGTTTTGTGCAATTTAGAACTTGTCACTAGTATGCTTGTTAAGACCATGAACGTGCGGATTTGTGTAAACGTGATAGAGGCACTTAGATTACCCCTTTGTTGTGTACCTTATTCTTTGTGTTGTGCTTCCCGTTCACCTTATATTACCCTTTAGGATTAACCATGTCGAGCCTTCCCGTTCACCTTTGTTTACCCACATTATCGCCCACTTAACCAAATTTAGCCTTTTTATGTTTTTAAACCTTTTTAGTGTTGAAACTCGGTTAAAATAATAGTTTAACTAGCTTTTTATTGTTTATATTTCATTGTATAGCTTCTTACTTGCGTTAATAGTCTATGGTAACGCATTTGGAAATTCTTATACTTTTGATGGCGTCCCAACTTAAAGGGTTTCCATTTGTTTATATTGTCGCACGAGTTACGAGGTAGATGATCAAACGAAATAATGTTTGATATCGGAATTATAGATATATGCAAGAGATTCCTGATAATGAAATCTAGATTTATTATTGACACATATGGTTGTGCTTTATTTCAAATTGTCAATCCTTATGGTTTTTGGATTTCCTTATAGATATATATATCTATATAATCGTATATTTCACATGCAGTAACTTACATACCCTTTATAAGGTCAATGTATTTAACAGATTCATATTTCCAAAAACAAGTCAGATATCAGGTCATGATACTATTTAGGGAAATCTTGTCACTTGTTTGACATTTTATATACCCCTTCTTATCCGGTTCTTGCCGGAGAGGTAACCCCAGTATATCCGGACAAGTTAGAGAGTCTGTTACACCATACCCAGTCTTGTCGGAGAAGAAATTTATTTTTCCCATAAATAGTATTTTTCTTAAATCATGATTTGGAAAGTGCATTATGACTTTCAACAACGAATCAGGAAATTAATATTCACCCGACGGACCATATTCTAGAACAAAGTTGTACCAACAAATAAGAAATAACAGTGGTCAAGTGTTATTGCTTTATTTATTATACTTGCAACGTTCTAGTTATCATTCTCACGGCATACCAAAACCCATCACACTTTATTTACACAAGTATTTAGCTTATCTCGAAGCTTATACTAAGGCATCTTTTCTTAAGTTCAAGTCTAAATGCTATCATGTGTGCTACCAGTTAATAGCAATCTCCTAACTCTTTTATATAAGTTTAGGTATTATTATCACAACACCTATAGGCTTAAATCAGTGGCTCTGATACCACCTTCTGTCACGACACCCGACCACACCCTGGACGGAATCGGGAGCCGCGAGCAGCCAAGTGGTACCGGTGGTTATTTTGAAAAGTAGTGCAGCGGAAATTTCGTCAGGACCGTGAGTTAGGAAAAATATCAGAGTTTAGAAAACACCGGATTTTTATTTATTAAATAGATGGGATAAAACCATGTTTTAAAAGGTAGCTTTAATATGGTATAAACCCGAATACATAAAACAACTTTTCTTAATGTAATTTAATTGATAAAATAAGCCACTTCTGTAAGCCTTGTTGGTGCCGCATCCAACTCTACTTCCGATCTACTGTAATTACCTGAAATGCTTTTTAAAAAGAATTGGTCAGCAGGAAATACTGGTGAGTTCATTCAGGTTTTATAAAATGACCCTTAGTTATGAATTACAACATAAGAGCGATTACAATGGCTTCTATCTTATTTTTATCTGGCGCCGTGTCACCTGGTGACGATGGCCATACCACTATTGGGTCCTTCCCCAAGTAGTGATGATTATCACTGTTAGGATTTATTAGCCTAACCGTGAAAAATTAGTAATGTGCACAATACCCCACTAGCCAGTGATTCAAGATAACCACGACTTAATCCCTGTAATTATAACTGTTGAAAATAATTTGAGGTGTTGTAAAACAGTTGATAAAAAGAGAATGACTCACATTGCAGGTTTAAACAAGCAGAGTTTAGCCTACTGATTTGCCTTGATACCTAGTTTAAATAACAATGCACACAAAACTAGGTAAGTAACTGAATACAACTTTTACGACAACTCACGAAATCAAAACCTTCACGACGAATGACAAAGTTCAACACTTAAACATCCATCGGATTCGCAACGAATGACAGAGTGCAATACTTAAACATCCACCATTTTCACGATGAATGGCAAAGTATAGCCCGAGTTCGGGTGGCACTCAAACATCCTGTCGGATTCACGACAAATGACAAAGGATAGCCCGAGGTTGGGCAGCACTTAAACATCCTGTCGGATAGTTTCAATGGATCGGATATTGAATCGTAGCAGTGATCGAGTTAATACCCTGTATTGTAGCAGCGTTTTGCTATTGTGAAAGTAAAATTCGCATTTGGGAAGCAGAACTTCGTTTTTATGAAAAGTTTTCGACATCAGATGAAGGCTCATGATCCGTTCTATTTATAGCTGGAATTTGGGTCTTACGCGGCCCGCGTAAGATCCTTCAAGTCCTTTACGCGGCCCGCGAGGGACATATGGCGGCATTAGGGTTGCTGAGTCATTGGTGGTCGTGACACGTGGACAACACGTGGTCCGGAAAGCTTATCCCGTCAAATGTTAACTTGACGCGGCCCGCGTGACCTCCTGCCTATTCTTTACGCGGCCCGCGAGAAGACCAATATCAGATTTTCTTGATTTTTGTTATGGATTAGGGTTTCAGGAGTCCAGGTTTTCACTTATAGGTCGTTTAGGGACATTTTTGGGCGAGTCGTTGCAATCCATCATCACACCATTCCACCTTGTGAGTGCTCTTTTCTAAAATACACTCGATGCAAACTCAACCTTTCGCCCATTCAGGCATTGAACTTAACGAAAAGTGCTTTCGAGACTCTCAAACCACTGTAGGAGCTAAGTAACTCCTTCAGACCCAGTAAATGCAAGTGGTTTAGCTGAGTTAAACTGTTTATAGTTGCACGGAGCTGGTGCATTGTTGTTATTGTTATTGTTTGCTTGATTCAACTGGATTACTAGGTTTGGGAGCACAACGGTGATTTGTTGAGCGATTATGGCTGTCATAGCGGCATCTTGAGTTTGATCACGTCGAGGAAGCATTCTAAAAGAGCAGAGAAACATGAGAGAAAACGAGTGAGATGATATTGGATAGTCAAAATTGAACGTTAAAAATATCAACGAAGTATAAGGATTGTGATCATTTGTTTGTTACCTAAAGAAAACAAATGACACAGTGACTAATCATAGTAAATGGGTCTTTATAATGTATCGTGAAGATGTACTTTAGCCTATGGGTGGACACTTAACCCAAGAGTTCCCAGGTAAGAATGACTGGTTCGATGATGTGGATTTGTACGAACACTCTAGCCTTAGATAGAAAACTCAAGGTACAAGCACCCACCCTTCCGGATCGTACATGTTCACATTATTAAAGCCCAAACTTTGACAAGATTTTGAAAACATCAAAGGCTCAAAAGCCTAAAACAAATCATTTAAGGATAGATGATTTTCAATGAATTTTTGAAAAAAATTTTGACTCGAGAGAATGAATTATGTTTTGTTTTTGTTAATCACCTAAGGATAGGTGATTGGTATTGTATTAAGAATCTAAACGCAAGAAATCTCGCGTTAGAGTCCTAGAAAGCTTATAGACTAGGTCAAGAGTATTCCTAAGTGAAGTAAGCATCAACAATCATCACATAATAGAACCTGGAACATATGTGAAAACCAATCAGCATAAAAAATTGGCGATGACATAGGTTCTGTATGTCAAATTCATGGCTTTGAATTCATAGTGCAATACCTCGTCCAACCTCGAGAGTCGGCGTGTGTAATCCTTGAAATCAAAAAGTGTCTGATATTGCTATATATATTTTATCAACTTTATAAGTTGATCTAAGTAAAACAAAACCATACGGACTTGGTTTGTTAAAGATGATGTCCAGCGGTTGGCTTGTGTCATCCGGTCGGATAGCCATGTCATCTGACCGGATAGCCATGTCATCCGGTCGGATAGCCATCCGACCGGATAGCCATGTCATCCGGTCAGATAGCCATCCGACCGGATAGCCATCCGAGCGGATAACCACTCGACCGAATAGCATCTATCTCTTTCCTGAGAGGTCTATAAATACCCCGTCCGGGTATCTCTGTTAGAACTTTTGCACCTACTGACACTATTGTACGCTGTGATTGTCTGACTTTCTTCTGGCTCTTGTACTTTCACAATCTCATAATAGAAAGAATCAGACTATGTTTAAACGTTGAATTACGTGTTGTATCTCTATGACTTGATCAAAGGATTCCGCACTTTGCTCAAGATCGATTCATCTACGGTTGCATCAATCAGATCCAGAACAATCAGGACCTAACAAGTGGTATCAGAGCATCCAGGGAGCTGAATCGAGATCTACAACAACGAATTCACCGGAATTCGAGCTTTGCTTGCTAATTAGAGTCAAATTTCACCAGAAATTTGACATTTTTCTCTCATTTTCTTCTCATATCTTACATTGCTTTACAGTTTGTCACCATAAAATCAGAAAAACATAAAATTGGACGTGAATCTACGGTTAAAATTTGATAAAACTGATATCATTCGACTCGCAATCAATCAAAGTATAATCCTACCAAGTTTCATAATCAAATTCAATCAAAAACTAGATCAAATTCATCAAAAATCATGTTGTACTGTTCACGTTTGCAGACGTCATCCACTCGCTCAGACAGCTATCCGAACGGATTGGATTAGACTGTATCTTTTAGTTGCTTGCTGACATCTTGCTGACATCATCAGTACTACTCACTCGGATTACCATCTGAGTGGTGTAATCTAGATTGTTCAAGTTTAATCTGCTTACGTCATCATCCCACCCGGTCGGATAGCAATCCGGTCGGATAGGAGTTGAAAGACCTAGATTTCATTTACACAATTTAACCTGTCATCCGGTCGGATTACCATCCGAGCGGTGAAAGGTTGAAAGTAATTTTTTTAGACTTAAGCGTGTCACTCGAACGGACGACCATCCGAGCGGATCACCATCCGGTCGGATAGCTTGTGTCACTCGTTCGGATTGCAACTCGATCGGATCACCATCCGATCCTGGTACTTCTGTTCAAAATTTTTAAAACTTAAAAAAAAATTGTCTAAGTGTTTGGTAATTGTTTCAGGTACTTAAAAATGGATGAATTCATGAATCCTTTTAGTGACATGTTTTCTTTCGCAGGAAACACCGGACATGATACTTCAAACCAAACAAATGAAAATACTCCGAGTGCGAAGAGAACTCTGTCCGATGCCTTAAGTGTGGAGAGTGCATATGGTACTTATAACAAACCTCCAAATTAATGGCGATTGAAGAATACAATAGGTGGGGCAAAAGATTTGAAGAATGGCTAAAAGCGTTTGCGTATCCAAGCTGGAAAAGTTTAAAGAATGGTTTCAATAATGGAAGACCAGATTGTGAAAATTTAACAGAAACTGAAGATATAGAAAATTTTGTTGCTGAACAAAAGTGCATTGCATTGCTTCATCAGTCTATGAGAGACGACATAATATCTTTAATTGAGTATATAAATGCTCAAGATCTTTGGGAAAAATTAAGAGTGAACTGTGTGGGTAGTGCTGAGATAGTCAAAAATAAAAAGAAACTGTTAAGAAAAGAGTTTGATTTATTTGGCTGTTTGAAAAACAAATCTGTTTCTAAGATGATTGAGAGATTTGGGCATTTGAAGTTAGAATTGGCAAGACACGGGGTTGTATATTCTCGAGAAGAATTAGTTGACAAGTTGTTTGATTCGCTGCCGGATGAGATGGATTGGCAATACTTTGCTTTGATGTTGAAGAATACGATAAAGTCGGAGGATTTGACAGGTGATCTATTGATTGAAAGAATGGAGAGTCATGAGCTGGAGATCAAGAAATCAAATAAAGTCAATCATTCTTCATATCAGCAGAATGTGGAGCTGTATTATCCAAAAAATATGATTCCCAAGAATGTGTCTCCTAAGACAGCTTTCTCTGCTGAAAATTCTAACACATCAAGTAAAGAGAGTTCAAGCAGTGGTTTTCATGGAGGATTATCATCTAATGTTCCAGGTCAAGGTTCATCTTCATATACTTCAAGTCAACAGCAATCAGTCCCAAAGAATCTGTTTCAATGCAACATTGCTGTAGATTTAAAGAATGATCAAAATTTCAGTGAAGAATCTGCAAAGCAGCAAATGGTGTTCTTAGCTTCTGTGCTAGAGTCATATGAAAGCCTTGTAGCAGGCAAGATTGGAAACACTAACCTCACCAAGGAGGACTACGATCAGATCGACCCGGAAGAGATGGAGTTGATCAACATCAGGTGGTGTATGGCTAGTGCAGTGCGACGAGCACAACGGTTCATGGAGATTACTGGTAGACATTCTATCGGAGGGCCATCCACAAAACTTGGCTATGACAAATCGAAAGTCACGTGCTTCAAGTGTAAACAAAAGGGATATTTCAAAGGAGAATGTCGTAACGCACCAGCTGATGATACTGCAAATCCATTTCATGAAGATTACTACGAAAGAGCGATCTATCATCAGAACAAATTAGTACCGCCCAGAATGAAGCAGCTTGAGGATACCCCCAAAGAAAAATCCAGAGCTCTTGCTGTGATTCATGATGACGAAGTTTTTGACTAGAGCGAATTGTTACCCGAGGAAGATGCAGTAGGATATGCATTTGTGGCAAAGATTATTCCTTTTAAAGACAACAGAACAGAAAAAGAAAAATTTGTCAACAGAAGGATGAAAGCACAAACCAGGATGAGCAGAATCTATAACACATACAAAGAAGCTAAAAGAGCAAAAAGATGGGATGCCGACAGAGAATGTTATCTTGATCTACAAGGAAATGTTGCAGTTGATCCTGAATCCATCAGTGTTGATACTCTCATTCAGCAATTTGCTGAAGAAGAAGAAGCCAGACAGAGAGAATGGTGGGGAGATGGAGAAGAGAAGGTAGTAGAGAAAGAAGAAAAAGAAAAAGAAGCAGAGAAGAAGGTGCAGTCAAAGAAAATTGATGATGGGATTATTGATACATCACAAGAGTTTACTGCTGAAAACTTGAGGAAGATGGCTGACAAAGTTTTTGCTGCAAAAGAGCTAGAGGTAGTTTCCGGTTCTGGAACTGAGTCAAAAAGCCAGGTCAGTCAGATTGATACAAACAAAGAGTCAGGTAAGAAAGATAAAACTAAAAGTGACTGCAAAAATTGCATGAAAAATTGCAAGGATTGTAGTACTATTGCTTACCTTAACAACAAAAAGATTGAGGATTTGACAAAAAGAGTCAGAGACGTTGAAGATCAGATCTTAAACCGTGACAAAATGTTAAAAGCTTCAAAAGAACGGTCAAAAGGGTTAACTGAGAAAATTGAAAGTGATAAAAGTGACATAGAAAGAATTAGGAAAGAAAATGAAAAATTAATTCATGAAAATCGTCACCTTTCAGAAAATTTTGAGAAGCTAAAACGAACGGTTAAAGATTCTGATGAAAGAAATGGTAAGAAAACCAAAGAAAATCTTCAACTGTCAGGAGTTCTTAGGGTGAAAGAAGAGTTAATCAACCAACAACTGGATGAAATTGCTAAATTGAAGCTTCAGTTTCAAGAAGCTAAAATTGAAAATGAGCGCATCCAGTTGAAACTGACCAGTTACAACTCCGCAAGTTTTGTTCTTCAACATATCGTTCCTAAACCAATTGAGAAGAACAAAGCAGGCGAAGATGTTTTCTCGGATGGAAGTGGGGTTGGGTATCACCAGGTTCCACCACCAGTTCTAAATAATTTTTCAAAGAAAAAATCAGGGTTGGTTAATGATGAGGCAGAAAATGAAGTTAAGCCTCCAGACACAATTGATATCACGTTCACTTCATCTTCCGATGAAGATAGTGTCCAATCTGAAATTGTAAAAAGTATGGCTGAAAATGTTTTAAAGTCTGAAAGTGACACTACTGAGGATGATGAATGCTTTTTGGACAATTATATTCCAAAATCAAAATCCAAAAACAACTTAGCTGATGAACCGAATCTTGTGATGTACAAGATGGCTGGATCTGATAAGTTGTATTCAGATCGTGATTTTCCTTTGGAGAATGTGAATGTGAACAAATTGAAAAACGTGTTTAAACTGGTTGAGATTGATTTGTCAAAGATAGAAGGTTTGAAACAGACAAAGAGGCAAATGAATTTTGAAAAAGATAAAGCTTACTACAAGAAACCTGTTGTACCGCCGCGTTTTTATAACAATAACCAAAATAGATGGTCGGGTGGTTATCAGGGTGGTAAGAATTTTCAAAGAAGGAATGTTCAAAACAAGAAGTTTGTTGAGAAAAAGGTGTTTGTGAACAGTTCAAGTTCACTTTCTGATGAAGAATCCAAAATATTTTCGAAAACAAACAAAGAGTTCTTTGAGAAGAAGGGCTCACAACCTCAGTCCGAAGGCACAAGTCGGGTAGTTGACACTCGAACATGCTTCAAATGCAATCAAGTTGGACATATTGCATGAAAGTGCACCAACTTAAAGCCTAAGACTGAAGTTGTTGAGTGTCAGAAAAAGAAAGCTGATGCAAAAGGAAAAGCTCCAATGGTTGTTGAGAGAAAAGTTTGGAAAAATGAAATCACAAAAATCAAAACTGAATCTTTAAAGAATGTGGTAACTAAAACTAACAAGTTTTACAAATGAGTTGCATCATCTCAACAAACATGGAAGCCAAAAACAGAGAAACAAACTTCATCTTCTCAAGAGAAGAAGTATGTTCCTAAAAAGATTCTTCAAAATGAAACTAGAAAAGAAAACATTTCAATTTCTCATGAGGATTTTATCAAAAAGGATGGTTTATTAGATAAAAAGGATAAGATCGAAAAAAAAGAGGAGATGGAAAACAAACTGGAAATTAATGATAAAAATTTTCCACCTCTTAAATCAGTTGTAAAGTGTGTAGACGAAATTAAGTTACCCGAGTCTGATGAGGCTTGGGCAGCTTATTTTAACTAGGCAAATTCTAATTTGTGCAGGAGCTTCCAAGATCCATCTCACGTTGGATAATGGATAGTGGAGCTTCTCGGCACATGACAGGGGAGAAAACCCTACAGTATGATATTCGAGGGTTTAATGGAGGATATGTGGGATTTGCAGGCAATCAAGGTGGTCGTATAATTGGTGAGGGTACTTTATCGAATGGAATTGTCACATTTGAAAGAGTGAATTACATCGCCGAGCTTGAAAACAATCTTCTGAGCATATCTCAGATCTGTGATCCTATGTATTCGACGCACTTCACAGATAAAGAGTGTTTGATATTGAAGCCAGGATTTGTTGTTCCCGAAGAGTGGGTGATCATGAGAGCACCGAGAGTCAACGACCTGTACATACTGGATATGAGTGTAGCAACAACTACAACAGGTCAGGCTCACTGCTTTATGTCAAGAGCAATGGAAAAAGAATCTCAGTTATGGCATCGAAAGATGGGCCATATTCATCTACGAAAAATGAATCATCTGGTGCATAATGATTTAGTAACTGGTGTTCATGTGAAAGGTTTCCATCTGGAAGGGGAGTGCATTAGTTGCGTGAAAGGCAAGCAGAAGAAGAAATCACATCCTCAAAAGAAAGTTAATTCTGTCTCAAGACCGTTAGAGAGACTTCATATGGATCTTTTTGGTCCAGTGAATGTCAAAAGTATAACTGGTGATCTCTACTGTCTAGTAGTAACAGATGACTATTTGAGATTTTCTTGGGTTTCATTTCTGAAGTCGAAAGATGAAACTTTTGAAAGTTTGATGCCATTGTTCAGAAAGATTGAAAACTTGTACCAAACCCGTATCAAAAGAATCAGGAGTGATAACGGTACAAAGTTCAAGAACAACATGATGGAAGAGTATTGTGATGAGAGAGGTATATTGCAAGAATTTAGTGCTCCTTACACTCCACAACAGAATGGAGTAGCAGAAAGAAAGAACATGACACTAATTGAAACGGCAAGGACGATGCTTGCTGATTCAAAGCTACCAGACAACTTTTGGGCGGAAGCAGTATCAGCCGCTTGCTATACACTCAACCGGGTTCTCACTGTAAAGAAATTTAACAAGACATGTTTCGAGCTGATCAATAACCGCAAACCGAACCTGAAGTATCTGGAACCGTTTGGGTCTCCCTACACAGTTCTAGAACCTTTTGGTAAATTTGGTCCAAAGAGCATTGAAGGAATATTCGTGGGTTACTCAAGTCCACTAAGTCGAGTCTTTGTTCCAAGCTTGAAGCGGATTATTGAAGCACACAATGTTGAGTGTCAAGGATATACTATGCCACCGTAGAATCCAGGCGACTCATGGCATTTTAATTACGATACTTTATGGAGTTCGTTTAACATTGAAAAAGAACCTGATTTCTTTGATGAATTGGACATTCTGAGAGAGTATGAAAAATCGGATGAAAGATTTCCAGCAGAAACTTATCGTCAATGACAAATTTCTAACGATGATGAAGCAGGTCCAAGCAATGCTGGAGAACATGATGAGATTCCACAATCTTCAGAACGTGAACATGCTCATGATAGACCAATTTTTGATCATGGTGATTCAGATTCTGAGGGGGAACAAATCAAGTCTCAAGATCAAACAATTCCAGTCAGTGAATAAGTCGCAAACCAGAACATTACGAATTTGGAAGGCGAGGTAGATGTTTCAGGCGAAGTGATGCCGAGAACCCTTTCATACCATCCAGAAGAATTGATTATTGGAGAGTTGCAATCAGGAGTCCGCACCAGACGACAAATTGACCAAGGCCTTACTTGTTTTTACTCTACAGTTGCTCCTTTACAAACACAGTTTTCACTTAGTTGTTTTATTTCGCGGATTGAACCACGAACCTATAAAGAAGCACTAACTGAAGATTCCTAGGTCAATGCTATGCAGGAGGAGTTAAATCAGTTTAAGAAGTTGGGAGTCTGGAAACTGGTGGATTTGCATGATGGTCATAGGAAGATCAACACCAAGTGGGTGTTTAAATGTAAGAGGGATGATAGAGGAGTTATTATTCGCAACAAAGCTCGACTCGTTGACCAAGGTATCAGTCAGCAGGAGGGGATAGATTTCATCGAAGTATATGCTCCGGTTGCTAGACTTGAAGCGATTGGAATCTTCCTAGCATTTGTATCTTGGAAAAATTTCAAAGTTTATCAGCTAGATGTGAAATCGGCGTTTCTCTATGGGAAGGTAAAAGAGGAGGTATATGTCGGACAGCCACCGGGCTTCACCGACCCAA
This sequence comes from Helianthus tuberosus, assembly GCA_030545235.1. Lineage (NCBI taxonomy): Eukaryota > Viridiplantae > Streptophyta > Magnoliopsida > Asterales > Asteraceae > Helianthus > Helianthus tuberosus. Next base: position 18,967 of record JARYGA010012875.1, on the reverse strand, counting down.
TCCACAAAGACAAGGTCTATTTACTGGATAAAGCGCTGTATGGTTTACACCAGGCCCCGAGAGCCTGGTACGAGACATTGTCTCAACACCTGCTAGCCAACAGCTTCATCCGTGGAAAACTGGATGCCACTCTCTTCACCAAAGAAGTCGACGGACATCTTCTGATTGTCCAAATTTATGTGGATGACATAATTTCCGGGTCAACAAATGAACAACTCTGCAAAGATTTTGAAAAGGTTATGAAGCAGAAATTTGAAATGTCCTCAATGGGTGAAATGAAGTTCTTCTTGGGTCTTCAGGTCGATCAACTACCCGAGGGAACATTCATACATCAAACAAAGTACGTTCATGATGTTCTGGAGAAATTCAGGATGTCAGGAATGTCACCAATGTCCACCCCTTTAGTGACGAACCATGGGATAAACCCTGATCTCACCAGAGATAAGGTAGATGAAATGCTATATTGTTCCATGATCGGTTCGCTGATGTATTTGATGGCATCAAGACCAAATATTATGTATCCAACCTGCCTCGCAGCATGGTTTCAGTCAAGCCCTAGAGCCTCGCATATGGTAATTGTGAAAAGGATTCTACGCTACCTGAAAGGAAGTCCATCGCTGGGGTTGTGGTATCCTAAAGAAGGCGATTTCATGCTTGAGGGATATTCTGATTCCGATTTCGGATGCTGCAAAGTGAACGCTAAATCAACAACAGCGGGATGCCAGTTCTTTGGGCCATGATTAGTCACCTGGCAATGCAAGAAGCAGACCTCTGTCGCTTTATCCACATATGAAGCCGAATATGTATCTGCTAGCAGCTGCTGCTCTCAGATCTTGTGGATCCAGCAACAGATGCGTGACTACGGTTTGCAATTTCTTAACTCCCCTATCTTTGTTGATAATGAGGCAGCTATAAACGTAACAAAAAATCCTGTTCATCACGCTAAAACGAAACACATTGAAATTCGTCATCACTTCATCCGAGATTGTTTCGAGAAGAAATTGATACGAATAGAAAAAATCCACAACGATGAACAAAAAGCTGACTTACATACCAAAGCATTTGACAAAACACGTTTTCAATATCTTTTGAAACTTAGGTATGAAGTTACTATCGGGTGCGGAGGATATTGTTGGCGTCGATGAAGGTACCACTGTAGATGATGTTGAAAAGCAATCTGCAATGGTTTGTCGAATTTTTAGATGTTTTGGTATTTAGGGGGAGATAGGTTATATTTTCAGAAAATACAAACACAGTAAAAATTTCAAAAATCCAAAAACATGAGATATTTTCAAAATACAAAAACAATAGAAAACCGAAAAAGAGCTAGTGTAAAAAGGGAAAATGATAGTACATCAGCTAGACAGTTACGGTATGCTAAAGAAATGTAATGTTTAAAAGCTTTAAGCAGTCTCGCTGATGATATGCCGGTAGGTTTTTACACAAATAGTAAGTTTGTTCGGGATATAAACCTAAATCACAACTTGCTTTTACGTGGGGAACATCTCTCAGATATATGGGTAACCCCTGAAATCTTGTTTGAAGGACCCCTCTTTCTGAGATACTAGGTCTTTATACTTAATGATATCTAGGGTATTATCCCGGGACTTCTGATTTTGCGGAAGCAATGGCCTAGTCCCCGTATAATACTTTTCGCTTTGCTTGAAAAATAGCACCCCCCTCAGCATAAAAAATGATGAAACATTGCAAAATGCTAATCATGTGCTGTTGTAGAAAAGATCCTCTAAAAGGGGACACACCAAAAAGTCGAAGTCGTCATCTCTCTACTGAACGGAAGTTCTGACCTGAGCTCTCACGGCCCTCGCATTTTAACCCCTTACAGATATCATCTAGGTATATTCACCTGTAAGACTGAATATTGGGATCTGGATACGGGAGTATATTCTGAGGTGGTACACGTGTAAAAGCTAAGTCTCTAAAACACTAAATTCGTATCTTGGATAGATTGAAATTTGTGTGAGAACTTAAGTGGATCAGTACATCGGCAATCTAAGCGAATTGTTTAATTATGTATATGAAATCAAAGCTTAACGGTACTTGTAGCTTGTCGGCAGCTGATATGATTCCCTAACACGCTCACCAAAAATATGTTTGTAAATAGTTTATATTTGTTGCATTTCATTTCTGTTTAACATTCAAAAATAAAAAAGATTTATTAGCTTTCATGTCTAGAAATTTTTTAAATCCAAAAGATTTTACATTTCTGCTTTATGTTTTCTGACAAACCAAAGTGGAGAGCTGATCTTCAGACTCACAGGTTGAGAAAGTTGCAGGAAGGTTCTGAGACGGACAAATGAGTTGGGAGATCATCATGTTAAACATGTGAAAATGAAAAGTCAAAACAAGTTCATTAAGTTGAAACTTGTAATTTTTCATAAAAAGCTTGAAAAAGATTGAACAAAACGTCAGTATGCTTTGTTTCAAGCCAACCAAGGTCATTAAGTTGGACTTGGTCGGCAAATTAAGTACCTAGGGTCATTAACTTGGACCTAGATACTTAAGTGGATTTCTAAAAAACTGATAAAATTGAGAAAATGTCAAAAGGTCAAAATGTCAAAGTTCTAAAAGTTAATAGTGTGCCTCACTCGGATAGCAATCCGCTCGGATGACAATCCGGTCGGATGGCAATCCGGTCGGATGGCAATCCGGTCGTATGACCATCCGACTCATGTGTCATTATAAATAGAGAGTCAATGTTCAGTCAAAGGGTTACTCGCTCGGACAGCCCTTATTCTCTCTCACACACTTTGACTTTCTGATCTTGATTTTCTTCACAACTTCTTTGCACGAATCATTGGATCATTGGTTAGCACAACTTTTTCAATGGCAAGGGTACGTATTTCTTACTCAAAACTGTTAAAAATCGATGTTTGATGCATGTTCTTGATGATGACGTCAATGTTCGGAGTCTTTAGGTCAGATCTAGTAAGTTTTAGCAAGTTTTGATGAGTTTCAAACATAGGGTTGTGTTCGCAATGATCAGATCTATAGATTCACCGAATTAATTTATGTAAAAACATGTTTAAATTGAGTAGAACTGATGTTTGAACCTTACAGCTTTCGATAGAGTTTTTGCCAAATTGAATCCTGATTAGGACGAGTTAGACAACATTAAACATATGGTTTTGCTCGCAATTAGATTCTCTACATAGATCTATGTTCAATTAGAGGTTTTGACTTAAAAAAATTTTTTGATGATTGAATGTGCTTTAACTGTTCTTGAATGTGGGTAGTTATCCGGTCGGATAGCAATTCGACCGAGTGGCCATTCGTTCCATAACTTAATTCTTGAAAACTGTGCATTTGATATTTGTCAAATTTTGCCTTGAATTGGTATCCGGTCGGATAGCAATTCGACCGAGTGACAATTCATTTCAGATTATCCGGTCGGATAGCAATTCGACCGAGTGACAATTCATTTCAGATTATCCGGTCGGATAGCAATTCGACCGAGTGACAATTCATTTCAGATTATCCGGTCGGATAGCAATTCGACCGAGTGGCAATTCGCTTTAAAAGCAATTATTCATTGTCATGCGTCGGATGACAATCCGTTCGAATAACCATCCGATCGGACAATTAATTCATTTACAATACTTGAAGTGGCAATCTGGTCGAATAGCCATCCAACCGGACAAACTTTCAGACTGTTGACTTATGGTTTTCAATTTTCAAAAGGCAATCCGGTCGGATGCCAATTCGATCGGATAGCCATCCGAGTCTCAGTACTATGTAGAGAGAGATATTCAGTGTTAGAAAATTTTGAGAAATTTCAAGATTTTGTTTAAAACCAAATTTTTCTTGCAGGACTGGGAGAAAACGCATAACATATACTGTCTGTTAGAAAAGGAATATGCAGAGAATTCTGTAATTGAAGAAATTGCAAAATTTCTAAAGGAAAGCAGAATTGCTAAGGCTCTAACTGATAAAACCACAGTCTATCAATCACATGTCAGACGATTTTGGAACTCTGCACGATATGAAGAGACAGATAAGACGATCTATTCTGCAGTAACAAAGAGGGATGAAAATGGAAAGAATGTAGATTTGGAGATTAAGATAAATGTTGGTGATGTGAGACGTGTGTTAGAATTAGGTGACTGTGATAACGATCCAACCATTATCCCAGAGTGTCTAGCGAAAGGATTGTGGTGCAGAATGGGATTCACAGGGCACATAAATGGAAAGATGTTAAAGACAAATTTCAGTCATGCTTACAAATTCATGGTTCATTGTGTGACACATGCTCTATCACATAGGAAGGGAGCTTATGATGAAACAACAGGCTATCTTATGAACATCATCACATGCCTTGTTTCAAATAGGCCATATAATGTTTCTCAAATAATATTTGATTACATGGTCGAGAATACAAAAGCTGAAAACAAGAAGTACATCATGTATCCTCGCTTTGTATAGATCTTGATTGATGATCAGTTCAAGGACCTTGAGAAGAGTAATGATGATATTTTAGGTCTGAGGCACATGACAGCAGATACCTTAAGCAGACTAATTAAGGGTTCTAATCCAGAAACAAAAAGAATGATATGCAAAATCAACAGACCAGGATATATTGCTCCAGAGAACGATGCTTGGAGACACCAAAATAGTGACTCAGATAATGAAGATGTACAGATGAGCGAGTTTAAAGAAAAGAATACCAGATGGTGGGTTGAGAAAGTAAAAGAAGGGAAGAGAAAAAGAACTCCCATGACTTCCCCCGCAGTTCCTATTCCAAAAGAACCAGTTCCTAAGAATGTGATAAAGGGTACAGTGAGAGGGGGAGTCATAAGAAAAGTTAGAACGTTAAATTGTTATATTATTCTAATAATACTTCAATATCTGTTTTGCAGAATCATCTGGAGAATCACATCAGAGACTAATTGATGAAACAGTGCTGGAACCATCAGCAGTAATTCAAGCAGGAACTGATTTATTGAAGCATTCTCTTGAAAGCTTTCTGAAAAAGAATGAGGAAGTTGCTGCACAATAGGAACAAAGCTCAAGTGTTCAAGAGTCTGAGGATGTTGCACGAGATGATACAAGTGAAGACGATTCTGAAGCTACTGAGTCTGAGACAGAGATTGATCTAATAACACTTGGCAGATGAAAAGTTCAACTGAAGAAAAAGCCATCTAAGAAGCAGAAAACATCGGATGAAGAAGACTCTTCTTATAAACCTGATGAGACAAAGAAACAAAGGGCAAAGCGTAAAGCTGTTCAAGCAGGAGTCATTCCGAGAAATGTGCGTGCAAAGAAAGGTGAAGCTAAAGCACAAAAGGATCAAGGCGGCAAAGGTAAAAAGCATGTTGAATCTTCAAAGACTCAGGAACCAGAGGTGCTATATGTTAAAGAACGTGAAATTCAAAAGAAAGCTGGTCACGATGAATATGTTGAAGTGACTGAAGGTGGAGTTTTTACTTCTAAATTTCCACCAATTCCAGAAAATATTGAGATTCCAGAATCTTCACGCCCCAAAGTTACAGATGATTGGTTTGGCAATCTTCCACCTGCCTCAGGGGATCCTTTAGAAGATTTGAACTTTGGAGATGATTTTGATGTATTCAACAATGAAGCAGTAAAAATATTGGCAAAGAAAGTTGCTGAGCTCGAGAAAGAAAAGATAAAAGCTGAAGCAGAACGTGATGAATTAAAGAAACATGTTGAACAGTTGATGAAAGCTCATGATCAAATCAGAATGGTGTTGATAGCTCAAGAGAAGACGATAAAGAACATGAAGGATGATGCTCATAATAATTCTAAAGTGTTCGAACTCTTGACAGCAGAAATTGCTTCATTGAATGTGAAGATAAAGAACCTTCAAGATGTGAATCAGACACTCAATCAGCTTCTCAGTGAAATGAGTGAAGCTTCATCAAACAAAATGAAGACAATAAAGTTAGAAATGGAGGCTATGAAAGCAGATAAAGTGGTAAAGGATGAACAACTTCACATGTTGTATTCTGTTATGGAAAGTCATTTGAAGATGGATGTTCATACTGCTTTCAATGATATTGAAGTAAAAAAGGCTGAAGAGAGAAGAATTGAACGAGAAAGACGACTAGCTGAAGAAGCCACTCAAAAGAACAAAAGTGTCATTGAAGAAATTCAAGAAACAGGTGGGTCTTCAAGCCAAGTTGACATTGAAATGGTTAATGTTGAGGATGTTCAAGAACAAGTTGTTGAAGAACAAGTTGTTGATATTCAAGAACAAGTTGCTGAAAATGTTAACATTGAACAAGATCAAGACTTCATGATGGTTGGTGAGTCTTCTCTATCCATTGATACTGATGAAGTTATTCGTAGAATTGCTGCTATCCAAAAGAAGAGAAAGGCCAAAGAAGTATTATTGTTGGAATGGAAGACACTGCAGTTTGTCCTTGTTGGAAGTCCACTCACAGTGCCTTACAGTTTAAAAGAGATTGTTTGCCAAGTGAAAATTGAAGAAAGGCGAAAAGCAGCAAAGAAGGCTCGTGGAGAAATTGTTGATAGTGATTCCGACTTGGAAATTCTTGGTGATGAAGAAGAAGATGAAGATGAAAATAACGATGATGACAAGTCTGGTCCAAAAGACGATAAAAAGGATGACAATGACGATAAGAAGGATGATGATAATGATTAAGGTGCTTCGGGATTGCTGGTTGATAATCCTAATGTTGAGCAGAAAATTGAGGAGTTTCTGAATGATCAAATCAATGAACAAGAAGATGTTGATCAGCAAGAAACTTCCACATCTGGAAAGCAGCACATGGATCAGGTATTCCTTACAAATCCTACAGTTATTTACTTATATGATAAACATGAAGAGGTGATTGAAGTTAGAAGGTCAAGAGAAGAGATGCTGGAGGAATTGGGTTTAGATGATGGTAAATTTAAGTTTGATATTGAAGATGAGATACCTGAGTCGTCTGAAGATGTATTTGAGCCAAGATATGCTCATGAGGCTGATCACTACAATGATGTTACTATAGAAGATGCTTCAGATTCATCTAATGAAGAAACCGACTTTCATTATTCTGGAATTGATGAAACATTTCCTTCTTTTGCTAAAATGTTCAAAGACAAAAATGAAGATGAGATCAAGAGAAAGATTGTGGAAAAGGTATCAACTGAAGGGATTCCAGAAACCATTCCAAGAGAGAGATTAGCTGAAGAAAGGATGAAATGGTTCAAAGTTATGCCTAAGGAGAGAAAGAAACTTAGGGCGCTTCAGTTCTTTACTCATAGCAAAGAAATCTCATGGGGTGATATTCTGTCATGGGGTTATCTAGAAGACTTACATGTTTACGCCATCAGACGAGAACAAGGGGTTCAATACTTCGAACGTTTGGCAGATATAAAAACCCTTCCATGGTGGGATGTAGATGAACTGGTACAGACGAAGAACATTAAACAGTTCTAGTATGGACCGGAGGTAAAACAACATGATCAAAAGTTATGGAAGTACATAAAGCAGCAAGCTAAGGTTGGATATCCAGACTGGGAGCCTCAAAAACCAAAACAAATTGTCACAATATTGGAGAATGGAGAGAAAGACATAACGTTAGATATCAAGCCTCCCAGATGTTTGAAGAATATGCCTCTCAGAGCTATAGAGCAAGACTTTCATGATCTATTTGAAGGTTGGTTGTACAATGAAACAACAGCTGAAGCAATAATTTCATTATTTGACAAGTCAAAGGGGGAGTCGAGGAGAATTTGCATACTAGACCCGATGTGGCTAGTAAACTGTTCAAAAAAGGATATCGACTGCTTGTTCTACAATAAGATTGTATACGAGAAGATAGACAAAGAACAGGCGTTGCAGTATCAAACTATTGTGGATGTATGTTTTGCTCAAGATATTAACTCAGGAAGGTATTGGAAGACTAAATGGAGAGATCTTGAGATTGATGAGTTTCTGAAAAAGTACAAATGTGAACAAAGATCAAAGGCTATTGCTGAAAGATAAGCTATGCTGGGAAAGCGAAATATGGGTATTGTGCCTCCAATAGACCAAATGCCAATTGAATCAGAAGAAAACAAGATTCCTAAATGGGATCAGAAGCGTGACGGTGACCAGGTCTACAGAAAATGGTGGATGACTGAAGGAAGGCATATAAGGAAAAGAATGTTAGAAGAAAAGGAAGAGAAGAGAAGACAGAAAGCGAGAGAACGAAGGCGCAACAGGAGGAACTAAAGACTATGCTGGAAGGAACTGCAGCTACATCCGAGGGGGAGTCTGTTAGTGTAAACGTCTATAGCTTCCGTCAGCATTTAGTCATATTTTGTATATTTGTGTCCTTTGTAATGTATTATGTAATGTATATGTGTCAGATAGGATGACAGCTCAGGAAACGGACTTGGTTTGTTAAAGATGATGTCCGGTGGTTGGCTTGTGTCATCCGGTCGGATAGCCATCCGACCGGATAGCCATGTCATCCGGTTGGATAGCCATCCGAGCGGATAACCACTCGACCAGATAGCATCTATCTCTTTCCTGAGAGGTCTATAAATACCCCGTCCGGGTATCTCTGTTAGAACTTTTGCACCTGCTGACACTATTGTACTCTGTGATTGTCTGACTTTCTTCTGGCTCTTGTACTTTCACAATCTCATAATAGAAAGAATCAGACTGTGTTTAAACGTTGAATTGCGTGTTGTATCTCTATGACTTGATCAAAGGATTCCGCACTTGGCTCAAGATCGATTCATCTACGGTTGCATCAATCAGATCTGGAACAATCAGGACCTAACAGTTTTGTAAAAACCAAGTAGTAAGTTGTCTTGAAAGTAAACATTGTATGGTTTATATCTTTAAGTAAACATGGTTGCATGATATCGTTTGAAAACATTCGTTTAAGTGATCTAGATAACGCTACGACATGTAATGTGATAAAAGAACTTATATATAGGAAGTACCAGTGGCGTATCCACCATGCTTTTATCACACTACACCCGTATCATTATCTAATCACTTACCATAAACCAATCATCCTGAATCTTCCTTGTTATAAACCAAATTGTTATTCGTCCGTGTTATAAACTAAATTGTCATTCGTCCGTGTTATAAATAAATCGTCTATCGTCCTTGTTATAAACCAATCGTCATTCGTCCGTGTTATAAACCATTTATCATTCTTCTTTGTTTTAAGTGTGAAAACTTTTGGTCGTTCTTTAATGAACACATTTAAACTTATGTGACTCGACTATACCACCCATGGGTATCTTTAATTGTGACATCTGTGCCTCCACGGCCATAAAAAAAATACAAAATCAATGAAATATTGTATTTCATACTTGGGATTTGTATAAATATGTGTATCATTAATGCGTGTTGGAGTGTTATATATATTAGGTGTATATTTTAAGCCCTTTAACACTTTTTAGCCAAGTTTTAAATTTATAAAACACGATATTTACTAACACTAAACACACATATGGGCAAGTGCACCCATCGTGAGAGTAGTATAGTGTTGGTAAGATACCGAGGTCGTCCAAGGACACAAGAGCTTTTAGTACCGGTTTATCCTCAACGTCTAATCAAATCAAAAAAAGTTTAGAAAAATGTTTTAAACTAAGAAAAATAAAAACTAACTAAAATGCTGAAAATAAAAATAAAAGAAAAAACAGATAGACAAGATGAATCACTTGGTTCCGACTCGTGTATAGTGTAACCTTTGATTATTTCCGCACTTTTGCACTTATTTAAGAGATTATCTTAGTTATTGTAGTAGGCCCCTCTTTTGAAGGTGACGTTACCCTTAACCCAGTAGTTTGAGTCAGCAAGGATACAATCCTAAAGGGTCGGATTATTGAAAGATAATTAATTAAGTTATTAATGCAAATTATGGTAGGCCCCTCTTTTGGAGGTGACGTTACCCTCGACTAAGTAGTCTGTGTCAGCAGGGATACAGTCCTAAATAGCCGGGTTATAGTATTAATAGTAGTTAACTTATGAGGGGGTCAAAGAGTTTGGACCCCCGTCATCCAATACCGTTAAGTATTGAAGGAGGTCCTACTAAATTTGACCTAGGTCCATTGCAGGACCTCTAAACGCTGAACAATGGCAAGACACTTACCAAACCGTTCCCTTAACCCCCGACCAGTTAGCCAACATACCTCTATATAGACTGTGGAGATATGAATGGTGAAAATCTTTTATTTTATATAGACAGTAAAATAATGTCAAGACACCACGGACAAACGATAAGGAAGAATCACCTTCAACATAAGAAACTAGTTATTAAAGTCATTAATACAAAACCAAATAAAAAGTGCAAAAAGATTAGAAATAAAAAGTATTACACTAGACACTTGTCTTCACCAAGTGATGTAAGAGACTTAGGCAAACATGGCCTTGATTGTCAAGAACTCTTACGATCAATCTTGGATCCCGAGAGGACTCACACACTCTATGATGGACAATGGATGATGGTGGTGGATGATGGTGTTATGGTGGTGGTGGGTGAAGTGTGAGAGAGGTGGTGTGCCAAGGGATGGTTTGAACTTGAGCCAATCACTCCTATTTATAGGCTGAACAGAAGCCTGGACACGGCCCCGTGTCCACCCTTTTCTCTTTCTTCATTAATTGCTCTTGTCCGCATTAGTTGACCACGCCCCCATGTCCGCTGGGCACGGCCCCGTGTGCAGAAGCATATCTGTACTATCAGATTTGGCAAGATTCTGCGTATCTTTGCGTTGACCATGGCCCCGTGTTCGCTGGGCACGGCCCCGTGGTGGGCAATAGAAGCTTCTACATGTTTGTCTTTTGTGCCAGGGCTGACCATCCTGGACACGGCCCCGTGTTGAGCTGGACACACCCCGTGTTGAGCTGGACACGCCCCGTGCTCAGCTGGGCACAGCCCCATGCTCGGCTTTCTTCTTTTTTTTGCTTTAGGAAGATGCTGTCGAGGGGTCAGGCAAGCCACGTTTATTCCCTTTCTTTGTATTTATATTAGATTTGGTTGTATATTTGTTCCTTTTGTTCAATTAAGCTTATTTGATCCTGAAAATACAAAAGGAAGACAAAAGAACACTTTTTCCAACATTAGTACTAAAAAAGGGTTAGTTTTATGCCTCATTTGATGTAATTTATATGTTGCATTTTACACACATCAAATACCCCCACACTTGAATCTTTGCTTGTCCTCAAGCAAAACTCTTTATAATATGGCTTACACGCCCAAATGGAATGGGTAGAAGAGAAGTTTTGGGCTTGTCTAGCGTGTCGGGAATCCAAGATTCTTTATTAGGCTTTATTTTTATGTTATTTACAATCCTATTCGTTATGATTTATTTTGAACTTTTCATAAGAGAAATTATTTACTTGGGCATAACATGCCTTTTTAAAATTCTATTTATATACAAGTTCACATACCTCACGGAGGATCACTCAATACTCGGCCGAAGATGTATTTTTGTGAAACACTTGAGAGCGGCATGGAACTTACTCCTACCATAAGCTTGCCAAGCAATCAATCCTCCTCCTTTTTAACTATATACCTTTGTAAATATCAAGAGGACTTTTGGGTGAAGGGTTAGGCTTGGGTTAAAGGTAGGTGGTTCGGTTAGTGGTTAGTAGAAAAGGGCGAAAAAGCGTAAAAAGCGTCGGTTTTCGTAAAACACTTTGTTTTTTTTTTATTCTAATGAAGCATTTTTCAAACAAGGTTTCTTTTGACGAGCTTGTTTGTTTATTGCTAACTTCATCTCTTTTTTTTTGTGTCACAAGAAAACCGAGCTTTGTTACTAAAATAAAGGGTTTAAAATGAAAACGGTTTTGGTGGGTAAAGGGTGTTTGTTTTGGGGAAAGAAACGAAAAGGTTTAGGCTCAAAGGGGTTAACTAGGGGGATTTTGGGTAGGTGGTAAAAAAAAGAAAAATAATGGTGTTGAAAGAAAAAGGGTTAGTCCTAATGCCTCCGTCATTTACTTACTTGGGTTTAAGTTGGTAAGGACCGGGAATGTATCGTCATGGCAAGTTCTAGAGTCGTAAGAACCAAGCGGCTATTCACACAAGAAACGAAAAATGAGCATTTAGTTTAATGATATGTATTTGTATGCTCAATAAAGGCTCAAAACTCACTTTTGTGGGAATGGGTTTTTATGCGATCAAGTATATATAATCAAATTTTAACTAAGTTTGCCATGCCTTTTCATAATTTTCTTATGTTGGTTCTTTTTATCACGACGCTATCGGTTGCAAATTTGTAAAAATATAACCTTTTTAGAACTTGAAATTCCCAAGTTAAACCTAGACAAGTAAAAAAAAATGAAATTTTTGAAAAAATTTGGGGTGATTAGCGGTTCCAATAAAATTTTGTGTAAGGCTTGTATTTAGGACTTGCAAAATTCAAGGTTTTAGCATCCCCCCACACTTAAATTACACATTGTCCTCAATGTGTCCCAAAAATAAGTTTTTCGGTTGATTAAAATGTGTAAAAGTGGGTTAAAAACAAGATTTTATGGTACTGGGTAGCTGAACACGGGGTGGTGTTGGCTGAGCACGGCCCATTGTTCAGACTGCCAGTACCAAAAGTAAACAGAAGGCTGGGCACGGGGGCGTGTTCAGTGAGCACGGCCCCGTGTCCAGGTACCTGAACTGGGCATTTTCTACAGAACCTCGGGCACGGGGCGTGTTGGGGTGAGCACGGCCCCGTGCTGAACTTGCTGTAATGAAGAAAAATTGTCGGGAGGCTCTGTTTTTGTGCATGGGTTGTTGGTTTAAGCTTCCCTTAGTATCCTTCACCATCCCGAGTGTGTTTTATTCCTGGAAATTAAAACTAAACTAGAAAATATATAAAAGTTAATCTAAATTAAACTAAGGATAGTTCCGCGGAATGCCTCCGTGGTGCGCCACGTTTATAAGGGTCCTTGGCTAGACCCACCTTATCAGGTAGTTCTGGCTCATCTTCAATTAGGGGGTCGTCATTGCCGAATGGATATTTCATTGATCGCTCAAGGTCGACACCTTTTTTGAATGCCCCTAATTGAATAGGTAGATTGTTGCGCTTCTGGTTTTTCAAAGCTTCGTGGGTTTTTACAAAGGATCGTCCCAACACTAGAGGAGCGTCATCAAGGATGACAAAGTCGGTTGGGATTACCATTTGATTTGTTTGAACCAAGACATCCTCAACTACACTGATTGATTTTATTACTTTCCGATTAGATAGAAAAATGGGTATTTGAAGTGGAGAAAAATCACTAATACTTAATTTTTCGAAAATGTAGTTGGGCATTATGTTAACACAAAGATCTTTATCAATTGTGACATTACTAATAAACGAATTTTGAAAGAAACATGGAACCGGTGTAATGTTAATTTCAAATGGGTCTTCTTTTATTAGTGAGGTTTGATCAATAGTTAACTTAACGCTTACCGTTTCGTCAATTTTAGTGTTAGTGTTTAACTCTTTTAAAAACTTAGCATGAGTGGGAACTAAACAATGATTTTAGAAAGAAGGTGACAAGAGATTAATTTCTTCAAAATTAGACTCTTCTTGAATTTTAACGTTGTCGGACTCACCTTTTTCATTGTTTACCTCATGTGTCGGTTTTTCACTTATTTGTTCTTCCATTTTTACACTTTCAGTTATCTCTTCCTTTTTTAATTCTTCTCTTGCGCGGGACTCCTCTTCCCTTGCGCGAGATTCTTTTATATAACGATCGATAACTCTAAGGTGTTCTAATATCCTATCGGTCACTTTGGTTATAGAAAAAGAATCGGGATTTTCAAAGCTTGAATCCGGTTGTTCGATCCTTTGTTCCTCATAATACCCATATGAAGTAGATGGTTCACACCATTGTTCTTCATTGTAAGCATATGATGGATAAGGGTCGTAATTTTGTTCTTCATAATACTCATATGAGGTGGGTTGTTCATGCCATGGTTCCTCATAATAAGCATACGAAGGTGGTGGCTCATATCTCGGTTCCTCAAAGTATGAGTATGAAGGCTCATACCTTGGTTCATCAAAATATGAGTATGAGGGAGGAGGTTCATACCTTTGGTCTTCATAGGATGTGTATGAAGTCGATGGCTCGTACCTGGGTTCCTCATAGTAGGTGTATGAATTGGATGGTTGATATGAGTGACTATATTGAACCGAGTGTGAGTTACGACAATTAGTGCAATAATTACTCATTTAATCATCCTCCTCATAGGTGTAGTTGTAACCTACTGAGTATTGATCCATAAGAATCACTCCACAACCAAGTCTCGAGATCAGAAAACAAAAATAAAAACGAAAACAGAGGCTGGACACGACCCCGTGTTCAGTGGACACGACCCCGTGTACAGAATCTGTATCTGGGCATTTTAATTAAATTTACTGATTTCGTTGAGGACGGGGCGTGTTCAGTGAGCACGGCCCGTGTTCAAGCTACTGTTACTGGGTGTTTTTATGAAAATGTGCAGCACGGCCCCGTGTTCAGTGAGCACGGCCCCGTGTACAGGTTACTGTAAATGCAAATCTAAACTAAAATGCAGAAAAATGTGCGCGCGTTTTAAAAAGGTTTTGAAAAACTGATTAGGCCGTCGATTTTAGGCTTTCTTAAAATCCTTGTGTCCCCGGCAACGGCGCCAAACACTTGATGCGTGTTGGAGTGTTATATATATTAGGTGTATATTTTAAGCCCTTTAACACTTTTTAGCCAAGTTTTAAATTTATAAAACACGATATTTACTAACACTAAACACACATATGGGCAAGTGCACCCACCGTGAGCGTAGTATAGTGTTGGTAAGATACCGAGGTCGTCCAAGGACACAAGAGCTTTTAGTACCGGTTTATCCTCAACGTCTAATCAAATAAAAAAGTTTAGAAAAATGTTTTAAACTAAGAAAAATAAAAACTAAGTAAAATGCTGAAAATAAAAATAAAAGAAAAACAGATAGACAAGATGAATCACTTGGTTCCGACTCGTGTATAGTGTAACCTTTGATTATTTCCGCACTTTTGCACTTATTTAAGAGATTATCTTAGTTATTGTAGTAGGCCCCTCTTTTGAAGGTGACGTTACCCTCAACCCAGTAGTTTGAGTCAGCAAGGATACAATCCTAAAGGGTCGGATTATTGAAAGATAATTAATTAAGTTATTAATGAAAATTATGGTAGGCCCCTCTTTTGGAGGTGACGTTACCCTAGACTAAGTAGTCTGAGTCAGCAGGGATACAGTCCTAAATAGCCGGGTTATAGTATTAATAGTAGTTAACTTATGAGGGGGTCAAAGAGTTTGGACCCCCGCCATCCAATACCGTTAAGTATTGAAGGAGGTCCTACTAAATTTGACCCAGGTCCATTGCAGGACCTCTAAACGCTGAACAATGGCAAGACTCTTACCAAACCGTTCCCTTAACCCCCGACCAGGTAGCCAACATACCTCCATATAGACCGTGGAGATATGAATGGTGAAAATCTTTTATTTTATATAGACAGTAAAATAATGTCAAGACACCACGGACAAACGATAAGGAAGAATCACCTTCAACATAAGAAACTAGTTATTAAAGTCATTAATACAAAACCAAATAAAAAGTGCAAAAAGATTAGAAATAAAAAGTATTACACTAGACACTTGTCTTCACCAAGTGATGTAAGAGACTTAGGCAAACATGGCCTTGGTTGTCAAGAACTCTTACGATCAATCTTGGATCCCGAGATGACTCACACACTCTATGATGGACAATGGATGGTGGTGTTATGGTGGTGGTGGGTGGTGGGTGAAGTGTGAGAGAGGTGGTGTGCCAAGGGATGGTTTGAACTTGAGCCAAACACTCCTATTTATAGGCTGAACAGAAGCCTGGACACGGCCCTGTGTCCGCTGGACACGGCCCCGTGTCCACCCTTTTCTCTTTCTTCATTAATTGCTCTTGTCCGCATTAGTTGACCACGCCCCCGTGTCCGTTGGCCACGGCCCCGTGTGCAGAAGCATATCTGTACTATCAGATTTGGCAAGATTCTGCATATCTTTGCGTTGACCACGACCCGTGTCCGCTGGGCATGGCCCCGTGGTGGGCAATAGAAGCTTCTACATGTTTGTCTTTTGTGCCAGGGCTGACCATCCTGGACACGCCCCGTGCTCAGCTGGGCACAGCCGCATGCTCAGCTTTCTTCTTGTTTTTGCTTTGGGAAGATGCTGTCGAGGGGTCAGGCATGCCACGTTTATTCCCTTTCTTTGTATTTATGTTAGATTTGGTTGTATATTTGTTCCTTTTGTTCAATTAAGCTTATTTGATCCTGAAAATACAAAAGGAAGACAAAAGAACACTTTTTCCAACATTAGTACTAAAAAAGGGTTAGTTTTATGCCTCATTTGATGTAATTTATATGTTGCATTTTACACACATCAATCATTTGCACATATCAATTCTTGTTCGATTTCGAGCTCTAAATTGCTTTCTGGAAAGTTATACGCGAACTGATGCGTAAACGTAATCAGTTTAAATGCGACAAACACTCCGGAATAGTGACATAGGCTTAACATACCTTAAATAACCTTTACATAACTTAGAAATAAGTTTTGGAAGGTCTGGTGTGTCGAAATCAAGTTTAATCGCTTACAGGGACTAATTTCGACAAACTGCGAAAGTATGCCGATTCGTACTGTAACGAACATTCCGGAACTTGATCATAAGTTAAACATACCCTAAATATCTTTTACATAGCTTAGAAATAGGCTTTGAGGGGTTCGGTATGCTAAAATAAACTTTATTGATCAATAGGGACTAAAAGCGTCAAAAAGTGCATAAGTTTGCATTTTCACGCATATCTTACGTTCTGAATATATCCGGGCATCCAAAAATTTATGTGATCATTAACATATTTTATTTTAGTGATTGGCATGATAAAATTCCATTCGTCGCGTAATTTGGATCGTTTTTCGCGTCCGTTCGTGTTTCGTCGTAATTAACCGAACAACGCAACCGTACGACCAAAAGAACCGACATCCAAGATGTTTTTGAGCATATTTTAAGTTCCCTAGACTTTAACATCATTTTAGAGTCTTGAAATGGGGTTAACGGGGCTTAAACGTGTCAAATATGCATAGAAAACCAAGTTTTAGGCTTGCAGGGGCTAAAACTGTAATTCTGTCAAACTTATTAGGCGGCTCGCGTAAGCCTAAGCCCATTTCTTACGCAGCCCGCGAGAGCCCATCAGACAGAAACATTGAATCTGGACTTCCAGCTTGTTTTTGATGGTTTTGTTCATGGTTTTTGGATACCATCTGCTTGTTTTTTATGGTTTATCATGTCCCATTGGTTTCTAATACCATGTGCCCACATGGATGGCCAAGATTGTTCCCTCTTTAGCAAGAAACGATCCTAACGATTTACCGAAAACTATAAATACCCAAGCCCTCTTTCATTTATGCTCACCCTTGATCATTTTAACACTCTAAGTTGGAGCCTTTGCTTCATACCTGAGTGTTATAGATCAAGTTCTCCCTAGCTTGGACCCTTTGTAAGCTTCTTTCGTTATTTTATTGCTTTTCGAGCGTGAAAGTCAAACTGTGTTTGACTTTCTACTTTGACCAGTCTTTGGTCAACAAGAAGTTCGTTTGAACTTCGCAACGTGAGCGTAATCACGATGGTTATAATCCCTTGTGACTATACCTACTGATTACCACGTTGAATAGGCATAGTGACGAGTCGTAGTTTCGGTCAAAATGCGCATTTATGCGTATTTTGCAACCAAACTACTCTTGGGTATCAAAACACTTTGTTTTGATATCAAAACCTGTTTTCTAACTTAGTTAAACATGTTCCAACATGTTTAGCTCGTCACTTTTAGTTTAGTGCTTGTCTAGAGTCGTAAGTCAAGCGGTCTAAACCACCGCTTAGACTTACGAACTCGACCCGTTTGGTCGATCATTAGGATCCGACCAAGCATGTTTAGTGACCATAGTTGTATAGGGAATAACCTTCCGAGGTTATACCTTATGGTCACATAGTTTAAGTAGTTATATGATAGGTAGTTTATATGCCTTAGAAAAATGACCAAAATGCCCTTTTCATGCATAATTGGATTTTAAGCATTTGTAACCTAAAATTTTGTCACTTAACTGATTATGCAACATATTTAAACATGTTTAGGCATATAATACTTGTCATAGGACTAGTTAGACGTCTCGAACGCGCGTTTGCGCGAACGACGCGTTAAAGTAGCGTAAGCTACCTTAATGGGTCGTAACGGGTCGAAAGCACTTAAGTTAGGTTTCGATTTAGTATGTAGGCTTTGTTAAACCATGTCATATGAGTTCCAATACTCATTTGGTTTACAAAACCTCACCCTATCCGATCTTCCGACTTAGGTCCGGTTTATTTATAGAGTTATTAGGTTGCCGATTGATTCCGTGCTCCCTCTAGCTTTGCTTGGTTGTTGTTCAAGACTTCTAAGCATTCTCAGGTGAGTACATAGTTCCCCTATTTTACTGTTTTCAATTGCTTTGGGGTGATTCATATGTATTAAAATTATTTCGATATTTTAACGATGGTTTCGAAAATGATTAAAATGGTTTATACAAAATTAATAATGATTTCGATAATGTGAACAAACTTGTTGGTTGTAATTACATAACGAATAACATTCATTAATTTTGGCCGAACCGACCAGTATTAGGTTATGGTACCATAGGATCTGACAAATTCCGTTATCAGACTACACCCATGGTTATGTGTGGGTTAGGTGGGTAGCGACCGAATCTGTGATTGTTAACTTACCCTTTGGTGGTTTGTTAATGCGAGTTTCGAGATAGTTGAGTCATGAAGGTTTGGATGTTATTAGCGAGACGACCAAAAGTAGTTTTCACAATTAAAACGAGAATGATTTAAACGACTGAAACGATTTTGACGAGTTAAACGAATTAGATAAACGATTGGTTTTTGGGTAGTGATTAGATAATGGGACGGGTGTGATGTGATAAAAGCATGGTAGATACGCCGCTGGTACATCTTATATATAAGTGTTT
>JARYGA010012874.1:0-44445 GCA_030545235.1 Helianthus tuberosus | reverse complement strand
AGTTAGGAATCAACGGCCTAATCGTTTTTCTTATTTTTCTATTTTTTTAGGATTTTCCTAAATTTTCAGCTTCTGCAGAACTCAGCACGGGCCGTGCCCGCTGAACACGCCCCGTGCCCAATCATTGGAACTGGCAATCCTGTTTTAAGTCAGACAGTAAGCTGAACACGGGGCCTTGCCCAATCAACACGCCCCGTGCCCAAGATTCTGTTACTGAAAACAGAACCATAAGATCCCGACGGTTGGTAATTTCTGACACAAACATGAGTGATACTGATACTTTTTTACTTTCGGCACTCTTGTGGTACGTGGTGTCAAATATGTGGTGGTACCCATAAGGAATTAGAATGTTTTTTTTCTAAATTATAAGCCCCACTATATAGACCCATCGTTTCCTTGTATCCTTAAGAGGGGAGAAAGTAAAACTAATCCCTATCTCTCCCTCGAATGCTGCCAACCAGATTTTCTAGGAGAAATGCTTCTTGATGAACTATTTCAATTAGAAGATCTAATTCTTAATTGGTTAAAAGAACTTAGGATAGAAATCAATAATTTATCTCGAGATGATAACCAAGAAGAAGTGTTGGAATCGCATTCAAACAACTTCGCTGTCCCCGACGATACTTCTAACTCTAGTGAGGACTTGAGCGATAGTCGTCCCTGTGCCGATTGTGCCGTGAAGGACTCCCCATCGAATTTGTTCGATGCATACATAGACCTGAGCGATTCGGCATACACCTTCTTTAACGAGAGCCCGGGAAAGGGTTGGACTTGTCCACCTACATATAGCATAGGAATCACCCTCACCGACAACCTCTTGTGTTCTTATCTTAATCTAGATCAATTAAGGTATCTTAGGCACTTTGGGGTTGTTCCATCCAGTAAGGAACCGCCCGATCCGGAAAAGTTCCTTAAAATTAGACAAACTTCATAAACAGCCCTCCGACACGGGGCCGTGCCCAGGTCAACACGCCCCCGTGTCCACCAAAAGATTCCCTTCTGACTTTTTGTCAGAATACGGACAAAACGTGTCAGGATCTTGCCTGCACACGGGGCCGTGTCCAGTATGCTGTCGTTTTCTATAAATACAGCCAAGACTCCTGCACATTTGGACCATCCAGGGACAGAGATTTGAAAGGATTTTCTAACTTACCATCCTAGGTATGTTCTAAAAGAAGTTTCTAACAAACATCTTGTCCCTTCCTCTTTTATCCATTACCTTCTTCTTCATCTTTCTTGCAACAACACCTCCATTGAAGCTTGATTCCAAGCTTTATTGTGATGTTTGTTAACTTTTTGTTCAAGGAATCTTGTTAAAAATAAGTTACACAACATTGTTTTAAGTTATTTCTGTTCAAAAATGCTTCATAAGTTGGGAAAATAATTTGAAACTCCAAGATTCCTTGTTCTAAAAATCTGCAGAAAGGTGAACACGGGGCAGTGCTCATTGAGCACGGGGATGTGTCCGTGGTACTGTTTCATATAAATGAACTACTTTTGGTTTTTTTTCGTAGAATGTCTAGTCAAAACAGTGGAACCTCTTCTGCGCACTCCAGAAACAGTCGAAGGGAAAGGAGGCCATCAATTGAAGCAACTCTCGTACGATACGTGATGGCGTTACGTGAAGCTCTTGACGAGATGACTTCGGTAGAGGAGGTCCTAATAGACCGTATAAATTATTTTACGGTGGGGTTGGAAAACAGTTTTCAAGAAATAAACCTCTTGCACCAGAGGTTAAACATTCTTGAAACACCTCCTATGGAACCAATCCTCCCTCAAGAGGATTGGAACCTAGCACTTGGAATCCACAATCCTACCGGTTGGGACGACATTCCAGCGGAACCTCCTCTTGAAGATCTACAAGAAGTCCCGGTGGAGGTTGCACCTCCTCAAACCAATGCCAATGAGCCCGCTTTTCTTCTCCCAAGGGAGATAGAAGAATGGCTTGCCGAAGTGTGAGGAACCCATGCCTGGAGAAAGGAGTTTCTTCAAGCCACATTTAACCAAGGGATTTACCTTTTTGGAAAATTTTCTAATAGAATAAGTAGTAGGCTAGAACTTCTCGGTTTAGATTTCTTGTGTTTCTTTGACCCAACTATCTAGTATTTTAACTTTTAGGACTACTATGTAATTCTCTCTATGACTTAATGAATGATGGTTTTAGTTAATTTGGTGTTTGGATGGTGTTGAAATGAGTAAAAGACACTCGGGATGGCAAAGGATAGCAAGGGAAACTTGAACCAGCACCCCATGCAGGAAAACAGGACCATCCGACAATTTTCTTCATTAACAGTAAATTCAGCACGGGCCGTGTCCACCCAACACGGCCTCGTGCTGCACAGTCTGCAGAAATGACCCAGTTCAGGTAAACCGGACACGGGTCGTGTTCACCCAACACGCCCCCGTGTCCAGGCTTCTGTTTCATTTGTTTAATTTTTGTTACTGGCACTTGAACACGGGGCCGTGCCCGGACAACACGGGGCCGTGTCCAGTGCCCAGTAACACAATTTTTTGCTTGTTCGTACCTTTTTACTTATTCAATCAACCTAAAAAATTATTTTTGGGACACATTGAGGACAATGTGTAATTTAAGTGTGGGGGGATGCCAAAACCTTGAATCTTGCAAGTCCTAAATACAAGCCTTACACAAAACTCTATTGGAACCGCTAATCATCCCAAAATGTTTTTCAAAAATTTTCATTTTTTTTTACTTGTCTAGGTTTAATTTGGGAATTTCAAAATTCTAAAAAGGTTATATTTTTACAAATTTATAACCGATAGCGTCGTGATAAAAAGAAACAACATAAGAAAATTATGAAAAGGCATGACAAGCTTAGTTAAAATTTGATTATATATACTTGATCACATAAAAACCCATTCCCACAAAAGTGAGTTTTGAGCCTTTATTGAGCATACAAATACATATCTTTAAATTAAATGCTCATTTTTCGTTTCTTGTGTGAATAGCCGCTTGGTCCTTACAACTCTAGAACTTGCCACGACGATACATTCCCGGTCCTTGCCAACTTAAACCCGAGTAAGTAAATGATGGAGGCATTAGGACTAACCCTTTTTATTTCTACACCATTATTTTTCGTTTTTTTTACCACCTACCCAAAATCCCCCTAGTTAACCCCTTTGAGCCTAAACCTTTTCATTTCTTAACCCAAACCAAACACCCTTTCACCCACCAAAACCCTTTTTATTTTTAACCCTTTGTTTTAGTAGCTAGCTCGGTTTTACGTATGACTTTTCAAAAAAAAAAGTGTTGTTGATGAAGCAAAAGAAAAATAAACAAACAAGTTTATCAAAAATAACTTTGTTTGAATAAAAGCTTCATCAAAATAAAAGTTGCAAAAATAAAAAGTCTTACGAAAACCGACGCTTTTTACGCTTTTTCGCCCTTTTCTACTAACCACTAACCCAACCACCTACCTTTAACCCAAGCCTAACCCTTCACCCAAAAGTCCTCTTGATATTTACAAAGGTATATAGTTAAAAAGGAGGAGGATTGATTGCTTGGCAAGCCTATGGTAGGAGTAAGTTTCATGCCGCTCTCGAGTGATTCACTAAAATACATCTTCGGCCGAGTGTTGAGTGATCCCCCGTGACGTATGTGAACTTGTATATAAATAGAATTTTAAAGAGGCATGTTATGCCCTAATAAGTAATTTATCTTATGAAAACTTTTAAATAAATCATGACGAATAGGATTGTAAATAAATAAAAATAAAACTTAGTAAAGAATCTTGGAAATCCCGTAAGGAACCGCCCGATCCGGAAAAGTTCCTTAAAAATAGACAAACTTCATAAACAGCCCTCCGACACGGGGCCGTGCCCAGGTCAACACGCCCCCGTGTCCACCAAAAGATTCCCTTCTGACTTTTTGTCAGAATACGGACAAAACATGTCAGGATCTTGCCTGCACACGGGGCCGTGTCCAGCCGACACAGGGCCGTGTCCAGTATGCTGCCGTTTTCTATAAATACAGCCAAGACTCCTGCAAATTTGGACCATCCAGGGACAGAGATTTGAAAGGATTTTCTAACTTACCATCCTAGGTATGTTCTAAAAGAAGTTTCTAACAAACATCTTGTCCCTTCCTCTTTTATCCATTACCTTCTTCTTCATCTTTCTTGCAACAACACCTCCATTGAAGCTTGATTCCAAGCTTTATTGTGATGTTTGTTAACTTTTTGTTCAAGGAATCTTGTTAAAAATAAGTTACACAACATTGTTTTAAGTTATTTCTGTTCAAAAATGCTTCATAAGTTGGGAAAATAATTTGAAACTCCAAGATTCTTTGTTCTAAAAAGCTGCAGAAAGGTGAACACGGGGCCGTGCTCATTGAGCACGGGGCCGTGTCCGTGGTACTGTTTCATATAAATGAACTATTTTTGGTTTGTTTTCGTAGAATGTCTAGTCAAAACAGTGGAACCTCTTCTGCGCACTCCAGAAACAGTCGAAGGGAAATGAGGCCATCAATTGAAGCAACTCTCGTACGATACGTGATGGCGTTACGTGAAGCTCTTGACGAGATGACTTCGGTAGAGGAGGTCCTAATAGACCGATTTTCAAATAGAGCAATTGTTTATCTGCTTCTAGAGACTCTTGATTTAATTTGTACAGACAACTATTTGTTGGCCTCTAGAGCCTTATTCTAGCCTCGATTTCCTAGCAGTCGTGCATCCTAAGCACCTGTCACATACGTTAAAATAAAGTCAATACATATAATGTAAAGGTGAGCATACAAGTTTGATAATAGCATATATAGTTCGAAAGCGTTACGCATAACCAGCACGTACACAGAGTGAAATGAGGCATGTTAGTTATCGACATAGACCTATCGATACCAATGACTGCGGGTTGACTGCCTGAGGCAGTTCGTAATACATGATCACCACTGTAATCCATGTAAATAATTGTCCTTAACAACCCCCGAGTGAACGGGTGCTGAGTCCAAACTAATAGTACTATCGTTGCTAAGGCAGGTAGACAACATTCCATGTGTAAACATAACAAACAAGCATTCATTTAGTCACATAATACATGCGGTAACGGTTAGCGTCTAATGTATTGAGTAGTGTGTTCGATGTGTTTTAGAATAAGTAACGTATGTAACACCCAAAAGTGCGTAAAGCAAAAAGGGATCGAGTATACTCACAGCGATGATGGATTGAAGGGAGCGCTTGGAGAGTAAGGTTAGCCTGAATAGTTCGATAGCATAACGATAAGTGACACGCAACACGATGCAAGGTACAAGTGGTTCGGACAGCAGTCCGTTCGGATGGTAGTCCGATCGGACAGCCAGTCGTGCGGTTGGTCGTCCGTTCGGACAGCCGTCCGGTCGGATGATTGTTCGAGTGGATTGTTTCTTCCTTTAGGAAGGATGTGTTTGTGTATGATGACTTGACTTTTGAAGTTTTCGTTGTAGTATTTTGAAAACGTGGAAGTATCCCTACCTTTCAGGTCGTTCGATCGGTCGGCAACCCGATCAGCTGGGCATTTCAACTAACACAAGTTCATAGTAGGTTGTCACTCGATCGGACAACAGTTCGATCGGGTGGCATTCCTAGTGCATTGAACATGTTGAAAATTATTTAAGTGTTGAAGTTCAAACGTCTCATTACTCGGATAGCAGTTCGATCGGTTGGTAGTCCGATCGGTCAGCAATTCGTTCAACGTTCAGACGTCAGGTGTTGGCAAAATGGTTGTGTGAGGCCAAGGTGCAAGCCGTTCGGCTGGCAGTCGATTGGGTGGCTGTCCGTTCGGTCAATAGGCTGATCAGACGGCACCTCGTCTTGGTCGTCGTGTTTGTCTCACACTTGGTTGTTTTGATTGTTTGTTGGTTGTTTTATCGAGATATTTTGATAACATGTCAAGCAACAGGAACTTCGTCAATACTTGGTGCTCCTGATCGGACAGAAATCACCCAAACCCGATCAGTGGACGGTTCGAGACGACGTTCCACGTTTAACCCGGAATCGATGATCTCGTGGATAGAATACTGATTTTGAACCAACACAACCACACTAACGAGTAGTAAGTCGGCACAAGCTTCGATTCTATCGGTTTGAGTGCATTGAGTGTAAAAGAATGAGAAAACTTGTGATTATTTCTTTCAACTCTTTTATCCTTTTTAAAATGTTCAGATCTATGCGAAATCGTTGTGAAATCATGTGGAAATCCTTCAGATCTGAGTTATCCTTGGTGGAATGAGGTCAAACTTGAAGTTCATAAGAACTTCATGATGACGTCACCCTAGAATACCCCAAATCTTGATGATTTCACGGTTAAAAGTTAAGATTTAAAAGATAGAAAGGCGTAGGAGTGCGTGTAGATCAAGAAAGTACAAGATTTAGGACGAGATCTTATCGGAATCGGGAGAAATCAAAGAAAATGTGTCACGGCCCCCGGCCCGGTTTGACCCGTTCCAGGGGCCGCGGGACAGAAACCCCGTGGTATTTATTTAGTTTGGCATCGGAATAATTAACAGGATCGTTTAAAACTTGAAAATGCCTGATTATTTTATTTCATAATTAGGGGCAAACCCCGTAATTTACAATAAGGGACCTTCACTGGGAAACCCCTATTTTACAAAAACATGTTTATTTATTTTATTGAGCCACGTCTTCAAGCTTGCAGTGCTACACGACACTTTTTCCTGGATCACAGCAGATCACTTGAAACATGTTTTAAAAAGGTTTTATCAGTGGCAAATACTGGCGAGTCATTCAAGTTGCACAAAACGACTGATGCGTGCGAAGTGTCGTATATTTTAGGTGTATATTTTAAGCCCTTTTTAACACTTATTTTAGCCAAGTTTTAAATTTATAAAACACGATATTTCACTAACACTAAACACACATATGGGCAAGTGCACCCATCGTTGAGTGTAGTATAGCGTTGGTAAGATACCGAGGTCGTCCAAGGACACAAGAGCTTTTAATACCGGTTTATCCTCAACGTCTAACCAAAATAAAAGTTTAGAAAAATGTTTTAAACTAATAAAAATAAAAACTAACTAAAATGCTGAAAATAAAAATAAAAAAAATAAAAACAGATAGACAAGATGAATCACTTGGTTCCGACTCGTATCTAGTATAACCTTTGATTATTTCCGCACTTTTGCACATAATTAAGAGATTATCTTAGTTATTGTAGTAGGCCCCTCTTTTGAAGGTGACGTTACCCTCACCCCAGTAGTTTGAGTCAGCAGGGATACAATCCTAAAGGGGTGGATTATTGGAAGATAATGAATTAAGTTATTAATGCAGTATTGTGGTAGGCCCCGCTTTTGGCGGTGACGTTACCCTCGACTAAGTAGTCTGAGTCAGCAGGGATACAGTCCTAAATAGCCGGGTTATAGTATTAATAGTAGTTAACTTATGAGGGGATCAAAGAGTTTGGACCCCCGCCATCCAATACTGTGAAGTATTGAAGGAGGTCCTACTAAATTTGACCCAGGTCCATTGCAGGACCTCTAAACGCTGAACAATGGCAAGACCTTTACCAAACCGTTCCCTTAACCCCCTACCAGGTAGCCAACATACCTCCATATAGACCGTGGAGATATGAATGGTGAAAATCCTTTATTTTATATAGACAGTAAAATAATGCCAAGACACCACGGACAAACGATAAGGAAAGATCACCTTCAACATAAGTAACTAGTTATTAAAGTCATTAATACAAAACCAAATAAAAAGTGCAAAAGATTAGAAATAAAAAGTATTATACTAGACACTTTGTCTTCACCAAGTGATGTAAGAGACTTAGGCAAACATGGCCTTGATTGTCAAGAACTCTTACGATCAATCTTGGATCCCGAGACGACTCACACACTCTATGATGGACAATGGATGATGGTGGTGGATGATGGTGTTGTGATGGTGGTGGGTGGTGGATGAAGTGTGAGAGAGGTGGTGTGCCAAGGGATGAGATGAAATGAATCCAAGCACTCCTATTTATAGGCTGAACAGAGAGCTGGACACGGCCCCGTGTCCGCTGGACACGGCCCCGTGCCCGTCTGACACTCTCTCTCCTCATTAATTGTAATTCGCAATTACAATAAATGCGCCTGCTGTACTTTCGACATGCCCCCGTGTCCGCTGAGCACGGCCCGTGGTGGGCAATAGAAGCTTCTATAGGTTTGTCTTTTCTGCTGCTTCTTGGGCACGGCCCCGTGCTGGCTGAGCACGGGGCGTGTTCAGCCTTCTGTTTTCTCTATTTTGCTTTGGAAGGTGCCGTTGAGGGTTCGGGCAATCCACTAATGTTCCTTTTCTTGTATTTATGTTGGATTTAGCTGTCTTTTTGCTTCTTTTGCGTTTTTGAGCTCATTTAATCCTGAAAATACAAAAGGAAGACAAAAACACTCTTTTTCCAATATTAGTACTAAAAAAAGGGTTAGTTTTATGCCTCATTTGATGTAATTTATATGTTGCATTTTACACACATCAAATACCCCCACACTTGAACTTTTGCTTGTCCTCAAGCAAAACTCTTTAATATTTGGCTTACACTCCCAAATGGAATAGGTAGAAGAGAAGGTTTTGGGCTTGTCATAGAGTGTCGGGATTTCCAAGATCTTTTTGGGGTTTTATTTTTATTTATTTACACTCCTATTCGTAATGATTTATTTAGAACTGTTCATAAAAGAAATTACTTATTTGGGCATAACATAATTTTTTAAAATTTTATTTATATACAAGTTCACATACCTCGCGGGGAAATCACTCACACTCGGCCGAAGGTGTATTTTTAGTGAATCACTCGAGAGCGGCACGGAACTTATTCCTACCATAGGCTTGCCAAGAAACCAATCCTCCTCCTTTTTAACTTTTATACATTTGTAGATATCAAGAGGACTTTGTGGGTTAAGGGTTGGCTAGGGTTAAAGGTAGGTGGTTGGGTTAGTGGTTAGTAGAAAAAGGCTAAAAAGCGTAACAAGTGTCGGTTTTCGTATTTTTGCAACTTTTTATTTTTGATGAAGCTTTTATTCAAACAAAGTTATTTTTGATTACTTTGTTTGTTTATTTTCTTTTTACTTCATTTTTTTTTTCGAAGAACCGAACTTGTTACTAAAATAAAGGGTTAAAAATGAAAAAGGTTTTGGTGGGTGAAAGGGTTTTTTGTTTTGGGTGATGAAACGAAAAGGTTTAGGCTCAAAGGGGCTAACTAGGGGGATTTTTGGGTAGGTGGTAAAAAAAAAAAAAAAATAATGGTGTAGAAATGAAAAAGGTTAGTCCTAATGCCTCCATCATTTACTTACTCGGGTTTAAGTTGATAAGGACCGGGAATGTATTGTCATGGCAAGTTCTAGAGTCGTAAGAACCAAGCGGCTATTCACACAAGAAACGAAAAATGAGCATTTAGTCAAATGATATGAAATTGTGTGCTCAATAAAGGCTCAAAACTCACTTTTGTGGGAATGGGTTTTTATGTGATCAAGTATATATAATCAAATTTTAAATAAGTTTGTCATGCCTTTTCATAATTTTCTTATGTTGGTTCTTTTTATCACTACGCTATCGGTTGTAAATTTGTAAAAATATAACCTTTTTGAGAGCTTGAATTTCCCGAGTTAAACCTAGACAAGTAAAAAAAATGAAATTTTTGAAAAAAATTTGGGGTGATTAGCGGTTCCAATAGAGTTTTGTGTAAGGCTTGTATTTAGGACTTGCAAAATTCAAGGTTTTAGCATCCCCCCCCACACTTAAATTACACATTGTCCTAAATGTGTCCCAAAAATAATTTTTTAGGTTGATTAGATGTGTAAAATAGTGTTTAAAAGCAAAAATTTGTGTTACTGGGCACTGAACACGGCCCCGTGTTATCCGGGCACGGCCCCGTGTTCAAGTGCCAGTAACAAAATTGAAATAAGAGAAACAGAAGTCTGGACACGGGGGCGTGTTGGGTGAACACGGCCCGTGTCCAGTTACCTGTACTGGGCGTTTTCTGCAGGTGGTTCGACACGGGGCCGTGTTGGTTGGGCACGGCCCGTGTTGAACCTTCTGAAAGGGAGAAAATTGTCGTGTTGCCTCGTTCTTTGTGCATGGGATCATTTTTCTCGTTCCCCTTTTCATCCTTTACCACCATGAGTGTGTTTTATTCCTGAAAATTAAACTAACTAGAAAACATAAAAATTAATCTAAATTAAACTAAGGATAGTTCCGTGGAATGCCTCCATGGTGCGCCACGTTTATAAGGGTCCTTGGCTAGACCCAAAGCCTGGTCATATGCTACCCAAGTGGGATGTGTTGCATCCCATGTTACACCGTCGGAGAGCGTCATCCAAACTTGAGTCTATGACCTTCATGTAGTTGACCGGATCTTCTTCCTCTACTCGCTTTCCACATTCAAATTTCACTTCCTCATCCCCAAACTTCAATGTTAGAGTTCCGTCATTCATATCCACCAATGCTTGGGCGGTGGCTAGGAATGGCCTCCCGAGGATGAGAGGGACCTCGGTGTCTTCTTCCATGTCTAGGATGACAAAGTCGGTTGGAAAGACGAATTTGTCAACCTTGACTAGCAGATTTTCGGCGACACCGTGTGGGAATTTGACGGACCTGTCGGCGAGTTGTATGCTCATCTTTGTGGGGCTTGTTGTTCCTAGGCCGAGTCGCTTGAACATTGATGTGGGCATGAGGTTGATGCTAGCTCCAAGATCGGCTAAAGCATTTCGGACGGGGGACTTCCCAATCGAACAAGGGATTGTGAAGCTCCCGGGGTCGATTTTATTTTGTGGAAGTTTGTTGAGTACTAGAGCTGAGCATTCTTCGCCTAAGTTAACTAATTGCAATGATTCAATTTTCCTTTTGTGAGTGAGGAAATCCCTCATGAATTTTGCATATTTAGGCATTTGGGTTAGGACCTCAATAAAAGGAATATTAACATGCAATTGTTTTAGTAAACTTTCGAACTTTGCGAATTGCTCATCGGTCTTTTGACGATTTAACCTACCGGGGTACGGGATTGGAGGAGTCTTGGTGGGCTCTTGATTTGGTGTAGAAGCTTTTTCTGGTGCAGGAGGAGTCACAGGCTGACTAGAATGGCTTCTTTCATTTGGCGACAATGGAGCATCCTCGGGACCCACGGTTCGATTTCTTAATGTGATGAGATGTACTTGTGCCTTTGGGTTCGTTTCGGTATTACTGGGTAATGCGCCTTGTGGTCTCTCGGAGAAATTTTGAGCTAGTTGATTTAATTGTTTTTCAACGTTTTGAATGCTAGCTTGTTGATTTCTAAAATTCGATTCCAATTGTTGAAATCGATCCGAGTTTTTCTTTTCAGTGTCAGAGATGAGGCGAGATACAGTATCTTCAAGCCTTTCTCTTCCACCTTGTTGTTGAGGAAAATTTTGCGGTTGTTGAAAATTAGTTCGTTGATTTTGTTGGTTACTACTATTGCCGGGATCTCTCCAACCAAGATTTGAGTGGTTACGCCATCCTTGGTTGTAGGTACCCGTTGGAGGACCCGACGGCCTAGGTCTATTATCCATGTAGTTTACCATTTCAGTTTGTTCATCTAATTCTTTCATACAACTCCAATTTTCATGTGACCCACCACACCCTTCACAAGCCATAACCGAGGCCGTTTTTGTCATTTCTAGCCTTTTGATTTTTGAAGAGAGGGCCTCGATTTGGGCTTGTAAAGAGGTGCTTTCATCAACCTTATGGGCGCCCGGGGCAATAGATTTATTACCTCGGGGAGTGTGCCATTGAAAATTGGTTTGAGCAATTTCCTCAATTTGGTTATATATTTCATTTGGGCGACGATTACCTAAGAGTCCCCCGGAGCTTGAATCAAGTGTTTGTCTTGTGTGTGGCAACAATCCATTGTAGAAAGTGGATACTTGTTGCCATACCGCTAGACCATGGTGAGGACACTTTCTTAGAAGCTCCTTGAACCTTTCCCAAGTTTCATATAAGGATTCCCCATCCTCTTGTGAGTATGTATTAATTTCAGTCATTAATTTAGCCGTTTTAGCAGGAGGGAAATACTTATACAAAAACTTTTGGGCGAGTTCATCCCAGGTGTTTACCGATCCAACTGGGAGGGTGTTAAGCCAAGCCTTGGCTCGGTCTTTTAGTGAGAAAGGAAACATTCGAAGGCGGATGGCGTCATTTGATGCTCCATTGATCCGAAAGGTATCACATATTTCTAAAAAGTTAGTAATATGTAGATGGGGATCCTCGTCCGCAAGCCCGTGGAAGGTTGCGGAGTTTTGGAGCATTTATATCAAATGCGGCCGAAGTTCGAAGTTGTTGGCCTCGACATTCGGTGCATTGATAGCAGCGCCAAGATTGCCTACGGTAGGCCGTAGGTAATCCATAAGGGTACGTTGGTCCGCCATTGGAAGTGGGTCCCCCGAAGCTTTCTCTTGATTTTTAGCTTTTAGTCTTTTTCTGAGAAAGCGCTCGGGTTCTTCTAGGGGTTCTTTTATGTCTCTACTAGAACTGGAGCTCATGCACTACGTAGGAGGTTCAAATGTGGCGCCTGGGTTCCAAGTCCTGCAACAAAAACAGAAAAGAACGCTGGTCAGAATGTTCACCACGGCCCCGTGCTCAGTGAACACGGCCCGTGTTGAGAGATACAGTAATTGTTTTCTGGATTCCCAGTTACTGGGAGTTGGACACGACCCCGTTTTGCACCGACACGGCCCCGTGTTCAGCTCTCTGTAACTTCAGAAAATAAAAACTGCCAGTGATGATGCTGGGCACGGCCCGTGTCTGACCGGGCACGACCCGTGCTGAGCCCTGCAGAAGCTGAAAAACTAAGAAAATCCTAAAAAAAAAAAGAAAAATAAAAGATGATTAGGCCGTTGATTCCTAACTTTCTTAAAATCCTTGTGTCCCCGGCAGCGGCGCCAAAAACTTGATGCGTGCGAAGTGTCGTATATTTTAGGTGTATATTTTAAGCCCTTTTAACACTTATTTTAGCCAAGTTTTAAATTTATAAAACACGATATTTCACTAACACTAAACACACATATGGGCAAGTGCACCCATCGTTGAGTGTAGTATAGCGTTGGTAAGATACCGAGGTCGTCCAAGGACACAAGAGCTTTTAATACCGGTTTATCCTCAACGTCTAACCAAAATAAAAGTTTAGAAAAATGTTTTAAACTAATAAAAATAAAAACTAACTAAAATGCTGAAAATAAAAATAAAAAAAATAAAAACAGATAGACAAGATGAATCACTTGGTTCCGACTCGTATCTAGTATAACCTTTGATTATTTCCGCACTTTTGCACATAATTAAGAGATTATCTTAGTTATTGTAGTAGGCCCCTCTTTTGAAGGTGACGTTACCCTCACCCCAGTAGTTTGAGTCAGCAGGGATACAATCCTAAAGGGGTGGATTATTGGAAGATAATGAATTAAGTTATTAATGCAGTATTGTGGTAGGCCCCGCTTTTGGCGGTGACGTTACCCTCGACTAAGTAGTCTGAGTCAGCAGGGATACAGTCCTAAATAGCCGGGTTATAGTATTAATAGTAGTTAACTTATGAGGGGATCAAAGAGTTTGGACCCCCGCCATCCAATACTGTGAAGTATTGAAGGAGGTCCTACTAAATTTGACCCAGGTCCATTGCAGGACCTCTAAACGCTGAACAATGGCAAGACCTTTACCAAACCGTTCCCTTAACCCCCTACCAGGTAGCCAACATACCTCCATATAGACCGTGGAGATATGAATGGTGAAAATCCTTTATTTTATATAGACAGTAAAATAATGCCAAGACACCACTGACAAACGATAAGGAAAGATCACCTTCAACATAAGTAACTAGTTATTAAAGTCATTAATACAAAACCAAATAAAAAGTGCAAAAGATTAGAAATAAAAAGTATTATACTAGACACTTTGTCTTCACCAAGTGATGTAAGAGACTTAGGCAAACATGGCCTTGATTGTCAAGAACTCTTACGATCAATCTTGGATCCCGAGACGACTCACACACTCTATGATGGACAATGGATGATGGTGGTGGATGATGGTGTTGTGATGGTGGTGGGTGGTGGATGAAGTGTGAGAGAGGTGGTGTGCCAAGGGATGAGATGAAATGAATCCAAGCACTCCTATTTATAGGCTGAACAGAGAGCTGGACACGGCCCCGTGTCCGCTGGACACGGCCCCGTGCCCGTCTGACACTCTCTCTCCTCATTAATTGTAATTCGCAATTACAATAAATGCGCCTGCTGTACTTTCGACACGCCCCCGTGTCCGCTGAGCACGGCCCGTGGTGGGCAATAGAAGCTTCTATAGGTTTGTCTTTTCTGCTGCTTCTTGGGCACGGCCCCGTGGTGGCTGAGCACGGGGCGTGTTCAG
Organism: Helianthus tuberosus; assembly: GCA_030545235.1. Classification (NCBI taxonomy): domain Eukaryota; kingdom Viridiplantae; phylum Streptophyta; class Magnoliopsida; order Asterales; family Asteraceae; genus Helianthus; species Helianthus tuberosus. The sequence goes on along the minus strand of JARYGA010012874.1, from coordinate 30,106 downwards.
CCTTCTGTTTTCTCTATTTTGCTTTGGAATGTGCCGTTGAGGGTTCGGGCAATCCACTAATGTTCCTTTTCTTGTATTTATGTTGGATTTAGCTGTCTTTTTGCTTCTTTTGCGTTTTTGAGCTCATTTAATCCTGAAAATACAAAAGGAAGACAAAAACACTCTTTTTCCAATATTAGTACTAAAAAAAGGGTTAGTTTTATGCCTCATTTGATGTAATTTATATGTTGCATTTTACACACATCAACGACACATTGTTATAATATACAGTATTAAGGGTGATTACATTGTTTATATCAACCAATTACCCCAAATCGGTATTTGTCACTCGACTGTATCTGTGACTATGGGGACCTAAGCAGGAAGAGGCTTTTAGGATTTTAAAGCAAAAGTTAACAAATACCCCAATTCTTGTCTTACCAGAAGGAACAGAAGATTTTGAAGTCTATTGTGATGCTTCTAAGCTAGGATTAGGATGTGTGCTAATGCAACCCAAGAAGGTAATTGCGTATGCCTCAAGACAATTGAAAAAGAACGAAGAAAATTATATGACACATGACTTAGAATTAGGAGCAATAATTTTTGCCCTTAAGATTTGGAGGCATTATCTGTATGGAAGTAAGTTTACAGTCTACACAGACCACAAGAGTTTAAGATATATATTTGGGCAAAAAGAATTAAACATGAGACAAAGAAGATGGATGGAAATTCTAAGTGACTACGACTGTGATATTGAATATCACGAAGGAAAAACAAACGTAGTTGCAGATGCCTTAAGTCGTAAGTATCATGAGAAACAACGACGAGTTCGTGCTCTTAGATTAAGTTTACAATTAGACTTAATGGAACAATTAAAGAATGTTCAGGAAACAGCAATCAAGGATGATGCTGAAGGAATGAATGAAAGGAAGAATAAAGGAATTAGAGCAAGGAGCTGATGGAATTTGGAGATTCCACAAAAGAAGGATTTGGGTACCTAAGCTAGGAGAATTAAGAAATAAGATCTTAGAGGAAGCTCATAAATCTAGGTATACCATGCACCCGGGAAATAATAAGATGTACCAAGATTTAAGGAATAATTTATGGTGGATAGGAATGAAAAAGGATATAGCTAGATATGTTTCTAAGTGTCTTACTTGTTCACAAGTTAAGGCAGAACACCAGAAACCTTCAGGGCTACTTCAACAATTAGAAATGCCTGTTTGGAAGTGGGAACTAATAACCATGGATTTTGTTACTAAGTTTCCCAAAACCTGAAAAGGTAACGACGCGATTTGGGTAATTGTGGATCGATTAACCAAATCAGCTCATTTTCTACCCATGAAAGAAACCTTTAGCATGGAAAGGTTAGCAAAGTTGTACGTAGACGAAGTAGTATCCTTACATGGAGTTCCACTCTCTATCATATCGGATAGAGATAGTCGTTTCACTTCGCATTTCTGGATAAGTTTCCAAGAAGCCATGGGGACTAAACTGAACTTGAGCACTGCATATCATCCTCAAATAAACGGACAAAGTGAAAGGACGATCCAAACCCTGGAAGACATGCTCAGGGCATGTGTGATAGATTTTGGTGAAAACTGGGATGACCACCTACCTTTAATTGAATTCTCCTATAATAATAGTTATCATGCAAGCATTGAAGCTGCCCCATTCGAAGCACTGTATGGACGAAAATGCAAAACTCCAGTTTGCTTGGAAGAAATAGGAGAAAGTCAGTTATCAGGTCCTGAAATCGTGCAAGAAACCACCGACAAGATCACTCAAATCAAGGAAAGACTGAAAACGGCTCGTAATCGTCAGCAAAGTTATGCAGATAATAGACGCAAGTCGCTAGAATTTCAAGTCGGAGATAAGGTACTCTTAAAAGTTTCTCCTTTGAAAGGAGTAGTTCTGTTCGGTAAAAAGGGAAAGCTAAGTCCAAGGTACGTAGGACCATTCCCAATAATCCAGCGAATAGGACCAGTTGCCTATCGCTTACAACTACCAGAAGAGTTAGCTGGAGTACATGACGTGTTTCATGTATCCAATCTCAAGAAATGTCTATCTGACGAATCCCTAGTAGTACCACTTCAAGATGTAGAGGTAAATGAAAAGTTAAAATTTGTTGAGAAGCCACTACGGATAGAAGACAGAAAGGTCAAGTTTCTCAAACACAAAAGACTCATACTGGTCAAAGTCAAGTGGGATTCGAAGAGAGGACCTGAGTACACTTGGGACCTGGAATCAGAGATGAAGCGGAAATATCCCTACTTGTTCCAGTAAATCTCGAGGACAAGATTTTTATTAAGGTGGGAAGGATGTAACAACTCTCATTAAAATTACCATTTCTTATCTTATTTTACCCAATAGGAAACCCTAATTGAGACCCCCAAGTGATACTGCATGACCCCTAAAATTTTCAGAACAATCGGAATCAGGATCAGGGTCCCTAAAACTCGGGGGGGTATTCCCTAGTCGGTAATATCCTTACAATTTTACGTGGAAATCGAATTTTTACGAACGGTCGACTCGCACAGGCTAGTAACAGACGTGGCTACCCTATGCTAGAAGTAGACCCATCGCGCCACGCGACAGGCCCTCGCGCCACGCGGGGGCGCCATTTTTCCAGTATAAATCCCAGGCATTGGCACTTGAAATTTGGCGTTGGTTCGACGTAAAAACTCATTTCTTACGTTGAGTTGTCATCTGTTTACTACAAAACACACACACAGCACGAAATTCTGCCACGATAACAGGGTAATAACTCGATCACTGCTACGATTTAATGTTCGATCGATGAAAACTATCTGATGGATGTTTAAGTGCTGCCCGTAATTGGGCTATACTTTGTCATTCATCATAAATTCGACGGATGTTTAAGTATTGCACTTTGTCAATCGTCGTAAGGGTTTTAATCTCGTGAGTTATCGTAAATGTTGAATTAAGTTACTAACCTAGTTTTCGTGTGCATTGTTATTTGAATTAGGTTAACAGGCTTATCAGTAGGCTAAACTCTGCCCGTATAAATCCTCAATGTGAGTCATTCTCTTTTTATCAAACTGCTTTACAAAACCCTAAATGTTTTCAAGGTTATAATTACAGGGATTAAGTCTTTGTAATCTTCAATTACTACCGGTATGTGGGGTTTTGTATACATTACTTGTTTCCCGTCACCATTGGACAACAAGTTAGCCAATGGGTGATCTGACCATAGTCACAGATACAGTCTAGTGACAAATACCGATTTGGGGTAATTGGTTGATAAAAACAATGTAATCACCCTTAATTCTGTATATTATAACAATGTGTCATTTTGTGCAACTTGAGTGACTCGCCAGTATTTCCCCACTGATAAAACCTTTTTAAAACATGTTTCAGGTGATCTGCTGTGATCCAGAAAAAAGTGTCGTGTAGCACTACAAGCTTGAGGATGTGGCTCAATAAAATGAATAAACATGTTTTTGTAAAACAAGGGATTTCCGTGAGAAATCACCTTTATTGTAAATTACAGGGTTTATCCCTAATTGTGAAATAAAACAATCGGGCATTTTCAAGGTTTAAACGATCCTGTTAGTAATTCCGCTGCCAAATTAAATAAATACCACAGGGTTTCTGTCCCGTGGCTCCTGGAACGGGTCAAACCGGGCCGGGGCCGTGACAGTTTAATTCTCAAACATCAGCAAACATTTTTCCTTTTCCTTCAATTTCGAGAACATTCCCCCTAACATGAGAAATGAAAGAGATTTCGAGCAGTTGGTCGATGACATGATAGATAAAGATCTTAACACGGTCATATCCATTTTCAAGTTTTAGACTAGATAGAAGACGTGTCGGGTTCTTCTGCTAGCAGTTTCTGTAACCAATTGAGAACCACATATTTGCTTCAAGATTTACGTCTAATGTCCAAGTTTGATCACATTTGACTTCATCTACATGTGTTTTGAAATAGGCTTTGTTCTTGGTTTAATGAAGTTACACGTAACATCTAGTTATATTCAGATTTAAAGAATGCATGCCTCAACTGAGATAACGGACATCCATCAAGCTCAAAAAGAAAACTTGTGTTTCCCATAGTCACAAACGATTGCAGTTTGTGTTTCACATAGCCACTGTTTCCGAAGTAAAAAACGGTTGCGGTTTGCACATTCAATCTTCAATACTTCAATAAAATACCACTAGTAGAAGAACCCGACATGTCTTCATGTTACGGAGAATGTTTTAGAAATTGAAGGAAAGGGAAAAGATTTGTTGAAATCGAAGAAAAGAGTAAAAAAGATGACAGCTTATTAAAAGTAGCAATCACCACCAATCATTTCCTGGTCAAATCACACAATATAAAGTTTAAAGTTATCGTGTGTTGTAGTTTGGAAAGATGACCGAATAGAGATCTGAATAACCAACTGTGGAGAACTTGTTTGTGTCGGGTTGCAATCACCTCCAATCATTTCCTTGTCAAATCACACAATATAAAGTTTAAAGTTATCGTGTGTTGTAGTTTGGAAAGATGACCGAATAGAGATCTGAATAACAAACTGTGGAGAACTTGTTTGTGTCGGGTTCTTCTGCTAGTATTCGGAATGTTTCGGATCATCATAGAAGATGTGCCGGGTTCTTCTGCTAGTGGTTTCTGTAACCAATCCATAATCACCCTTGGTAGTTATTCGGAATCGATAAATAACCAACATGAAGATCTCTGCGATCGCTAAGGTTTCCATCAACGGACTGATCGGTAACGTTACTCTACCTGTGCTCCGATTTAAGCGGCGTGTTCCGATCAACGTTTATCGACATTGTTAAAGTTGATGAAGAGTTAGAAACCCTAGAATGATTGTGTTTTTACTGGTAAAAACGTGATACTTGAAAAAACACCATTATATACGGCATGTATACAGTTATGCGCCCGTATACATGTGGTAACATCAAAAACCTCACAAAATAAATCCATTGAGCCGTATACGTTTTACAAATCGTATACGGCTCGTATAACTATATACGAGCCGTATATAATAAAATCAAAAAAACATTCCCTGCGCATTTTCCTATTCAAAAACAAGTTATACGGGCCGTATAACTGTATACGGCCCGTATACAATAGGGGGTGTGAAAATAGGGGGGGCATTATTAAACTGAAATAGTAAAATATAGAAAAGATTAAGTAAGTTGGCGTAGGACGCGTGAGTTTCGACAGAGGCGTTAAACTGTAAAAAAATAGACGTGAAAACTGTGAACAACAAATTTGTAAAAGATGTAAAGTATAAGAGACCAATGTTAAAAGTAGAAAAATGTTAGGGTTAAAAATAAAAAAAAATGTTTGTGACAAATATGTAAAAGATGAAAACTATGGGGTTAAAAGTATGAAAGATGAAAACTATGGGGCTATGTAAAAGATATAAACTATTGAGGTGAAAGTGTAAAAGATAAAAAGTAAAAGAGTTGAAGTAAAATTGAAAAGTAAAGCAAAAGTCAAAAAATTAAATAAAAATGAATAGTAAATATGTAACGAGGAGAATTTTTTATAATTAATCTAAAGTTAATAATAGTTAATATGTTGATTTAGGTTATTTTTGTTTGGTTGATATGATTGTTTGGGTATTATTGTATTTACTTTTATGATACTTGTCAATTTAAAACAGATTCAAATAGCTAACACTATGGGTATGTTTGGCATGAAGCTTTTAGAAGCTTTTAGGAGCTTCTAGCTTTAAGCTTTTAAGAAAAAGCTCCTACTCAATAAAAATGATTTAAACATAAGTAGACTAGACACTATCTAGTAGTCGTCGCTCCCATCCTTGTTAGAGAACAAATATAGTGGGTGAACATCTTTTAACCTAACATAGTTTAACCCTCAATCCGTTTAATCTGTTTTTTAAAGCTACTTGTTTGAATCGAACATGTTTCAGCCAGTTAAAAATCAACCGTCAATTTTACCATGTGTAATCAGATAATTGGTTCTCTTTTTTTTTTCAGACTTAAGAACACACATACCCATCGAATTCCTATCTCACAATCCACAAATTGTTATATTAATTTCTCTTATCTTACAATATCTATCACTTTTTAGTAGCTAATATCTATCACTTGAAACACAATGCATGCTAAAAAGCGTGATACTAACAAGTCAAAACACATGTTTGAATGAAAAGGAATAGAAACAAAGATATACAAGGTTCATCATAAAATAGAAAAATAGAGAATAAGAATACTAGTCTTTTATCTTTTTAGTAATTTTGACAATGGATGTAACTCGAACGAAAATCACACATATTTTTTATTAATTCATGTGTATAGCAATTGTCTACATCTTACCCTCCTCAGACCCTACATTTGCTTTGTTATTGGTAGGATTTACTGAGTATGATGATGATGATCTACTCAATTGTGTTGTATCGCTTAGATTTACTAGCTACTTTTGCAACCCTTAAAAATGGTCTTAATAGATGGAAAATGTATGTACCCAGAAGTGTTTGAACATCTGTCTGTACCACTAGCTGGGAGTTGGGGCCATTATCCTGATGAGTTTATGGTAAAGCTAAACTAGTATCCCATATAAATAAGCAAGACAAAACTACTTGCTTGGGGAATCCGAGGGCGTTGCGCAAGGCTTTGAAAGACGACTTTGTGACAAGTGATATTGAAGGGAGTTGTACCCTAGGACAAACTGGCAAGCCAAAGTCACTATTCCCGAAAGTTCTTAAACGATAGCTAAGCAATGGTGGTGGGAGAAGATCGATAAATGGTGCTCTTTATGACACGGTGTCAAATATGAGTGATAATCTTTATGTGCTTTGATCTAGTTTCAAAAAGGGTTATAGACTTATTGGTCGTGCTCAACGTGGGTACTTGGCCGCAACTTCAATGGGTGAACTCCAAAGACTTAAGAAGTGGCACAAAACCGACCTAGGTGAAAACCAGTCACTACACGCTGAACTATTGGTCGTCCCTCGTAACCAAAGTGAGCAAGTATTTTACGGGGTGCTACCATGAATGTGTAGTAAGTGCACGGGGACGTTCATGTTTTGGTGATGAGAGAATATGAGAGACCAAATGTTTGAAGGTAGTATTTACCCAATTGTGTTGTGTCGCTTGGATTTACTAGTAGGGGATCAACTCAATTAGGGGTGTGCAAAAAACCGAATTAACTAACAAAACCGAACTGAAAAAACCGAACCAAATAAAAAACTGGTGGGTCGGTTAATGGTTTTTTTGTAAACCGAAAGTAGCGGGTCGGTTATGGTTATCATTTTTTCCATACCCACCATAACCGAACCGAACCGCCATGTAATAAATTTTTGTAGGATTTAAGACTTTTCACCATATTTTTAATATCTGATGTTGCTTATTGAAGATTTTTAGTATTTATAGGTTTTTCATATCGTTTTGTGGTTTTGGTTGGATGTTTATTTGAATTAATGGAATGTACATATCACTTTATTTCAATATTCGATAATAATTGATACTAATATTATAGATTATATGTATTTTTAATATTGTAATATACTAATATATACAAATATGCAATAACAATTTATTCCATGTTAAAAAAATTAAGCTATTTTTAGCTAAGCTAAATACCGGGTTAACCACCCATAACCGACCCGCTATAACCATCAAAACAGAATAGCCATAACCGATTGATTATGGTTATGGTTATCCATTAACCGACATCGTGGTTATGGTTATGATTTTAGGTCAAAACCGACCCAAACCGACCCATGCACACCCATAAGCTCAATAAAGCTCAAAACCAGTCAAGCTTAAACTAGCCGGAGCCCAATCCATAAAATAAGCATTTTTTAAAACCTAAAAGTAAATGCAAAAAGTCAGATTTATTGTTTCTCACACTAAAATTCAAAACAAAATATTGAAAAATTTTAATTATATATAACCTACACATATGTAGGTTAAATTACCTACATGTATGTAGGCTATATATAGGTAAAAATATATGGGTTTTTATGTATATATAATACACATATGAATATAAGAAACATAGAATTAATGATTTGAAGTTATTCTTTTTGTTCTTGCAATATTAGTGTTTGTATAGATCCTCAACCTATGTGTGTGTATTATGTTATTATATGTTGGGAACAATTGTTCCCAACAATTGGTATCAGAGCATCGGGTTACAATCGTTATCTACTGGGGTGAATAACCAGCCGTTAATTCGTTGATTCAAGATCGACTGGGGAGAATAACCAGTCGACATCCAGAGCCGGAGGCGAGAGAAGCCTAACTTCTGGAATCTTGAAACACCGGTGCCCGTTAGACCAATACAAGAATGGCAGACGGTGAAGGTGAAGGTGAAAACCGTGCAGTGATACTGCCACCAAGAGAACACTCTGCAACCTCGTTGCAGTGCCCGAAACTCACCAAAACTAACTACAACACATGGACCGTTATCATGGAATCCATACTTGATGCGCAAGGACTATGGGAAGCGGTTGACCCCGTGGTTGGTGAAGCCGTAGACGATAAGAAGAACAAGATGGCGAGGGCTATTTTGTTTCAAGCGTTGCCAGAAAACGTGTTACTTCAAGTCGCAAGAAATCGGAGTGCACGTGAAATCTGGGAATCTTTACGTGTAAGGTATCTCGGAGCGGACCGCGTACAACGAGCAAGACTCATGACGTTACGAAGGGAACTAAATCAACTAAAGATGGCCGAAACGGAGTCAATAGAAGACTTTGCTGGTAAGATTTCTGAGTATGTCACAAGGTTTAACAGCCTAGGTGTTGACATAGAAGAAAAAGAGATTGTGAGAAAACTATTGGACAGTGTTCCCGACAAGTTCATAGCAATCGTTGCCCCCATCGAACAGTTCGCAGATCTTGATAACATGACATTCGAGGAGTGTATCGGGAGGTTAAAAACATATGAAGAAAGAATAAAGGGGAGAGAAGCTACTGTGGAAAAGACTGGAAAACTTATGTATTCGGCTATCGATAATCAAGCAAAGAAAAACAATGATCAAGATCGCAAGCAACAAGGACGAGGAAGAGGTTTTCAGGCTCAAGAACAACGCGGCCGTGGTCGAGGTCGTGGTCGTAACAACAGCAGAGGTAGGGGACGAAATACATACCAAGGCAACAATTATCAAGGGAATAACCGGCGTGAGAATAATCCGAATCGTGATAAAGGTAAGGTACGTTGTTATAATTGCAATGTACTAGGGCACTTCGCGTGGGAGTGTACTAAAGAACAACCAACATAAGCCAATTTGAACGAAACAGTAAACACGGGTCCAGCTTTGATGATGGCAGTAGTTGATGGCCATGAAGAGATTTTACTTAATGAAGAAAAGGTGAACCCCAAGCTCTATGCAACTGATTCAAGTGATGGCTCGATTTGGTATTTAGACAATTGTAACACCCCGAAAACGGCTTTGGTAATCAAACCACGTTAATAGTAAAGACGGGTAAAATACCTTTAGTGGTAAAAATTTACCCGGTAAATATTAGGATTTAAATAATTAATCCTAATAATAAATAAAAAAGTGAATAAAAGCTTTTAAGAAATAAAAGCTTAGAAGGCCCGAGTTAACGGGACCCGAAATAAACTTAGTTATAAATATTCTCGAACCCGCAAAGTTAACTAGGAATATTAAACCTAGTTAATAAGTGGGGAATATTGTTAGAAATAAATAGGTTGTGCCCTACTTAATTAACTAACCAAATTAGAGGGGCCAATATTGTTAAAATCGAAACTTGATTTTTACTAAACAAATAAAAACTAAACCAAACACCCCATTTTGGGGGCCTGGTCGATCAGAGCAAGCAGGGGGCGACCCCCACTCCTTCAAAGCCCTAGAACTTCAGAAATCTTGTAAATTGAAGGTCCAATCCAAGTTCAAATCGAATTCTAAGCATAGATTACTGATCCTCATCACAAGAGGATCACAAGGTATGTAAAATTTCATAAAAACTCTCAACTTGAATTTCTCATGTAATTGGGAAAATCTGAAATTATAGTTGCATGTATGTCTTATGATGATCTAGGAACAACTATAGTGTCTAGGGACAACCCCAGACAAATACAAGTTGAAATCATATGAAATTGTAATGAAACCCATGAACACCATTGTAGGTGATTAGTGGTTTATGAGAAATTTGATGAACACTAGGAAATAGAGTGTTAATCTAGTATAATTTGACGAATTGAAGTGATTCCAGAAATTATAGAAGTTAACAACCTTGTAAGATGGTTGATTTATGTGAAATTAGGGCTAAGAGATAAGCTAGAGACTTGATAAATAAACATGTAAAATTCTGCCCTTAAAGTGTTTGTTGAAATGCCTCAAAGAAGGCTTGAAACTAGAATTTTGTAGTTAAAATGCCTAATTGTGATGTTTTGGCTATTATGCAAAATGTGATTAAAAAGAGTTCTAAATGTGATGAACGTGATTTGAACCTTGGTTAAAACGGTGGTCTAAAGATAACGCCTACCGGGTAATTAAAGAATGCTAAAACTAGTTGATAAGTCGATTGACTTTAAAAAAAAAAGGTCAAATCGACCAAGTGTATGATCGGATGGTAAATTCGATATAAGAAGAGTAGGATGGAATAGTCGTAAATGAATATGACTAACTTAACCATCTTACAATTACAATGATAGTTTGACGCTTGGCAAGCTAGGTGAAGGCTTGGGAAATGAAGCGGGTCAAACGAAGCAAGAATGACGGAAAAAGCATAATTCGGATGCAAGGTAAGTAAAGCTTACACCCTTTTTGTAAGATATGCATTTAATTCTTGGTTACAATTATGGCAAAAGTTGTATTCGAACTTTGGTTCCGACACGAAGTGGTACGGGTCGGAACATATCAAAAAAATGCGAAGTGAACATTTGGTCATAGATGACATATATAAAAATGAATCCTTGAATGGCCACTTTGTAAGTAGGCCTAAACGGATAAAAACCAATGGAAAGAATAATGATTTCGTCATGTATAAATGGATAGGGGTTGAAGTTTAAAACGACACCAATTGGCATAAGCCATGTTGGGTTATCATGTACAAAACGGATTTAAAAGTCATAACCAAATGGTAAGGAATCCGAAATGACTTACTTAATAAAATGGTAAATAAATACCATTGGAATATAAGCGCAAAATGGATGGTCGTTTAGACTAAACGGGTCAAATGGTAATGCTATTACCATTTGATAAATCACGACTAATAAGCACTTGTCGAGTCTTGTGCTTACAGGAAAAAGCGGCTTACGAGTTAGTGTTGCTATGTAATATGCAAGTTGTTGAAGCAAGGTATTAAAACGGGTCAATAGTTTGACCCGAGCCAGGTACGTAAATATAAGGACGTAGTTAGAAGTGATATTTGGTCAATTATTAGTAAAAGTCCTTCGTTACAAAAAGGACTAAAATTGACCAAAAGGCCTTTGAAGGGTAAATTGGGCAAACAACCTTTAAGAGCTGTTTAGAGTTAAGCGTTTTGTTAAATGGAGTCCTTGAGATACGTATAAAAATGGGGATAGGATGCAAACTAATTGAAGCGTGATTTAAGGCTTGAAAATGTTAAACACCCCTAACGGGTCAAAACAAGTATATATATGCAAAACAGGTTAAGATTGTGTAAGAAACTCGCAATTAGAACCTAATATAATAGGATATATCGAAAATAAGAAGATCATGACAATTGGGGATCAAACAAACATGTTTGTTTGATAAATGCGTAAACGGGTCAAAACTTGGCAAAAGGGTAATAAGGCAAAGACTTAAAAGTCTTAAAATTTATTAAGCCAAATGTTGGATCTTAACACCATTTGATGGAGAATTAAATTACAAGCACATAGGAAGAAACGGTAGGACAAACGGACAAGCGGTTCGAAAGATACGGAAGTTTTCGTATCAGAAACGGCAAAAATGGAAAAGCTGAATACAGGGGTTACCGTAAATTACGGTTCTACCGTAATTTACGGTGGAGCCTGAAAACGTTACGCCAGGCTTCTACTGTTTTACGGTGGAAACTTAGATAACCAAAGGCCACCGTAAATTACGGTTCCACCGTAATTTACGGTGGTGGCCAGATTGAAAACTTTATTTTTGTTATAATCTGTTTCTCGGACTCGTTTAAATACGTTTTAAGCCCTGTATGACTAAAACATTTCATGTTTATGAAATGTAGGTACATCTTGGATGCCGGAAGACGATCAAGCAGCAACGAAGAACCGAACACGATAAAGACACACGCTTCCGCATTTTGCCACGTTTTAGATTTTTAAATAACGAATTCAACCACGTGATGTAGAATAACTTAAGATTTGTAAAAGTTTTAATAAACTCGTATTTTTATAGCATGTGTAGTCTTAAATACACATCTAATCGTTGGTATTTACATACAAAATCGTTAATTAGTAACTAGGGTGTTACAAGTTGGTATCAGAGCCTTGGTTTAAGAGATTCGAGTATGGTGGGGAGGAACCATGCTTGGACTTAAACCTTATGCTCTTGAAAAAGAATAGTGTTCGGTTCGAGGCTTGATCGCAAATCCGGTAAGTACACGTATGCTAATAGTTTAGTATGCTAATTGTTGTAAATAACACATAGGGCTATCGTGTAACACACGTTACCCCAATTAAACGATTGAAGTAGTTGACGAAAATACGCGCGTTGACGTGTATAGTAGAAAATGCCTTGTATTATAATACGGGCGATTATTGAAGTTGACTTTACTAACTTTTGTGAATGTATTAAATGAAGGACACTCGCGTTTGAAGATGACGAGAGTCAAACGAATTATGGATATGATGATGGAACGGTCCGAGGTACGACAGGAAGAGCATACTCATTAAGGACCAAAATCGCGTAACGGTCGCGAACAAGACTAATGACAAGAGAAGCCTGTTAGGGCAAGCATCACCAGGTGCACACTTTTAAATTTAATCGCACGAGTCGTTATATGCAACAAACACGTAAGTAATAACGGTTGCATACACATATGACAGAACTTGGAAAACCTGAATTCCAAGAGAAATTTAATAGGAAATGTGTTATTCACAATGATGAATAGCCAAAGAATAACAAGACTTATTTATATAGAAACTTGGACGAGAGTGATCATCCAAGTAAGAATTCTCAATACAAATCCTATTGAGAAAAAAAAAATTTAATGATCACATCAGTGAATGTGAATAAATGTTTATAAAAAGGGACATTGTACATGTTCAAGGATGAACGATTAAAACTAATAATTGTTAACTAACAATTAAATAAAGTTTTACCAAATGAAACCATAAACATGAGGATAAATGGAGGAGTTACTTACATGGGATGTGATGTGGTAATTATAATAAGGTCACGCGTACCACGTGTTGATCGCTTACTCTGGCCAAGTAAGTAGTGAACACATGATAGCATGAGCTTCTTATAATGAGCGCAGTTATGTCCGATGTAGTAAGGGCGGGGTGAATGGGACTAAGTAAAAAGTACCCAAATGAATCAGACAAGCAAAATATTTGATAATAATGTAAACGCACAACCGAGTGAAAGAAGCGTATTACATTAGGATAATGAGCCCGAGTGAAGGGACAAAGAAGCATGATTAAACAAGTATTGGGAGGGAGTGTACTTACACTCGAACCCAGAAAACGCAAGCATGATTAAACAAGTATTGGGAGGGAGTGTACTTACACTCGAACCCAGAAAACGCAAGCGTGATTAAACAAGTATTGGGAGGGAGTGTACTTACACTCGAACCCAGAAAACGCAAGCATGATTAAACAAGTATTGGGAGGGAGTGTACTTACACTCGAACCCAGAAAACGCAAGCATGATTAGACAAGTATTGGGAGGGAGTGTACTTACGCTCGAACCCGGAAATTGCAAATGAGTCCCTTAACGGGTCGTTTTTTGTAAAACGTCCAACTTAAAGACAAAGTCGGAATATAAAAATGAAGCGAGGTCTTAATGCATACCGGAAGGGTTGCAATAATAACGACTTCGGTAAAACACCCGGTTGATGGGTAAGGATTTAAACACATGCGTAAACCGAGAGACGAGAACGTGAATTTAAGGTCAAAAGACTCGGATTATGAGTTACGACTAAAAGACCATAAAATTTCGTAAACAGAAATTTTGATAATTATATTCAACCATTTTGAGGTTGAACGGGTTGAATAAAGTATAAATGCTTAATGGCATAAGTAAGCGCAAGTCGGATAACGGTAAGCTTGAGACAAACTGACGCGTAAATAACGTCAGAAGTCATAAAGTCGGAGGATTAGCCCGGAAGTAAACAAATGAAGCCTTAGACTACGGTCAAGGTCAAATGAAGTTCAAGGGTGAAAACAAATGATTTTCAAACATAAAAAGAGTGCTTTGACACCATATATATATTTCAATGTAGGCATGCGTAAAGAATGATCTACGGGATCAATATAACCCTTGGGGTTATAAACAATGGAAAAGTCTACGAGACTAATATGACCTACGGGTCACGACTAGAAAGAAATAGACTACAAGGACCTAGCCTTAAAGAGGTGAAAGTCTAATAAAATAGCCTATAGAGCAAAACGATAAAACTTACGGGGTTAATTAGACAAAGCGACGGATAAATTGAGAATCCCCGCATAAAACAAGGGCTGTAAAAGAATAAATTATGGACTGTCAATATCCCAGTATGGATGATTGACACAAGTTAAAGAAAAGATCCTAAAACTAAAACTTCGGTTTTAGTAAGAAGTAATGTTTTTACAAACATAAATTCTGATAGAATTTAAATAGTAAGCATGAAAGATACAAGTCTTGACGCTGATAGGCGCAAGACGATATATTCGAAAAGTGATATTTTCGAAAATGAAATTTTGATATAAATTAAACATGATGTAACACAATCACGGTCAAGAAATGTAATGTGAAGTAGAATCACATTATAACCAAGCGAGCGGTAAATAGTAACTGGACTAATAAGACTAATTAGTGAGACCCGTCAAGGTCATTTAAATAAATTTGGTTTGCTTGTAAGCGGTGGATTCGGTATAAATGAACCGAATAAATAAAATTGAAAATAAAAGAAATCGTTGCAAAAAGTGAGAGATTTCACTAAAGACCTTTAAACGGGTCAAAGTCACGGATTCATAAAGAATTCGATAGTATATGAAAGCGAGGAATATCGCTAAGTTGAGTAAACTAGTGGAAATAACGAGATTACGTTATTTCCAGTCGCATTATGTCATGTAAGATACGTAGATGATTAATAACCAAAAGAATATTACCATACTTTTCTGGTAATACTAACAATCGGTTAAGATATGAGAAATGCTTAATTGATTATCGAGAACAGATACATAGAGTTGAACTCGATAAATTAAGTAAGAAAAGGTTTCGAGGACGAAACCTCTTTAAGGGGGGTAGACTTGTAACACCCCGAAAACGGCTTTGGTAATCAAACCACGTTAATAGTAAAGACGGGTAAAATACCTTTAGTGGTAAAAATTTACCCGGTAAATATTAGGATTTAAATAATTAATCCTAATAATAAATAAAAAAGTGAATAAAAGCTTTTAAGAAATAAAAGCTTAGAAGGCCCGAGTTAACGGGACCCGAAATAAACTTAGTTATAAATATTCTCGAACCCGCAAAGTTAACTAGGAATATTAAACCTAGTTAATAAGTGGGGAATATTGTTAGAAATAAATAGGTTGTGCCCTACTTAATTAACTAACCAAATTAGAGGGGCCAATATTGTTAAAATCGAAACTTGATTTTTACTAAACAAATAAAAACTAAACCAAACACCCCATTTTGGGGGCCTGGTCGATCAGAGCAAGCAGGGGGCGACCCCCACTCCTTCAAAGCCCTAGAACTTCAGAAATCTTGTAAATTGAAGGTCCAATCCAAGTTCAAATCGAATTCTAAGCATAGATTACTGATCCTCATCACAAGAGGATCACAAGGTATGTAAAATTTCATAAAAACTCTCAACTTGAATTTCTCATGTAATTGGGAAAATCTGAAATTATAGTTGCATGTATGTCTTATGATGATCTAGGAACAACTATAGTGTCTAGGGACAACCCCAGACAAATACAAGTTGAAATCATATGAAATTGTAATGAAACCCATGAACACCATTGTAGGTGATTAGTGGTTTATGAGAAATTTGATGAACACTAGGAAATAGAGTGTTAATCTAGTATAATTTGACGAATTGAAGTGATTCCAGAAATTATAGAAGTTAACAACCTTGTAAGATGGTTGATTTATGTGAAATTAGGGCTAAGAGATAAGCTAGAGACTTGATAAATAAACATGTAAAATTCTGCCCTTAAAGTGTTTGTTGAAATGCCTCAAAGAAGGCTTGAAACTAGAATTTTGTAGTTAAAATGCCTAATTGTGATGTTTTGGCTATTATGCAAAATGTGATTAAAAAGAGTTCTAAATGTGATGAACGTGATTTGAACCTTGGTTAAAACGGTGGTCTAAAGATAACGCCTACCGGGTAATTAAAGAATGCTAAAACTAGTTGATAAGTCGATTGACTTTAAAAAAAAAAGGTCAAATCGACCAAGTGTATGATCGGATGGTAAATTCGATATAAGAAGAGTAGGATGGAATAGTCGTAAATGAATATGACTAACTTAACCATCTTACAATTACAATGATAGTTTGACGCTTGGCAAGCTAGGTGAAGGCTTGGGAAATGAAGCGGGTCAAACGAAGCAAGAATGACGGAAAAAGCATAATTCGGATGCAAGGTAAGTAAAGCTTACACCCTTTTTGTAAGATATGCATTTAATTCTTGGTTACAATTATGGAAAAAGTTGTATTCGAACTTTGGTTCCGACACGAAGTGGTACGGGTCGGAACATATCAAAAAAATGCGAAGTGGACATTTGGTCATAGATGACATATATAAAAATGAATCCTTGAATGGCCACTTTGTAAGTAGGCCTAAACGGATAAAAACCAATGGAAAGAATAATGATTTCGTCATGTATAAATGGATAGGGGTTGAAGTTTAAAACGACACCAATTGGCATAAGCCATGTTGGGTTATCATGTACAAAACGGATTTAAAAGTCATAACCAAATGGTAAGGAATCCGAAATGACTTACTTAATAAAATGGTAAATAAATACCATTGGAATATAAGCGCAAAATGGATGGTCGTTTAGACTAAACGGGTCAAATGGTAATGCTATTACCATTTGATAAATCACGACTAATAAGCACTTGTCGAGTCTTGTGCTTACAGGAAAAAGCGGCTTACGAGTTAGTGTTGCTATGTAATATGCAAGTTGTTGAAGCAAGGTATTAAAACGGGTCAATAGTTTGACCCGAGCCAGGTACGTAAATATAAGGACGTAGTTAGAAGTGATATTTGGTCAATTATTAGTAAAAGTCCTTCGTTACAAAAAGGACTAAAATTGACCAAAAGGCCTTTGAAGGGTAAATTGGGCAAACAACCTTTAAGAGCTGTTTAGAGTTAAGCGTTTTGTTAAATGGAGTCCTTGAGATACGTATAAAAATGGGGATAGGATGCAAACTAATTGAAGCGTGATTTAAGGCTTGAAAATGTTAAACACCCCTAACGGGTCAAAACAAGTATATATATGCAAAACAGGTTAAGATTGTGTAAGAAACTCGCAATTAGAACCTAATATAATAGGATATATCGAAAATAAGAAGATCATGACAATTGGGGATCAAACAAACATGTTTGTTTGATAAATGCGTAAACGGGTCAAAACTTGGCAAAAGGGTAATAAGGCAAAGACTTAAAAGTCTTAAAATTTATTAAGCCAAATGTTGGATCTTAACACCATTTGATGGAGAATTAAATTACAAGCACATAGGAAGAAACGGTAGGACAAACGGACAAGCGGTTCGAAAGATACGGAAGTTTTCGTATCAGAAACGGCAAAAATGGAAAAGCTGAATACAGGGGTTACCGTAAATTACGGTTCTACCGTAATTTACGGTGGAGCCTGAAAACGTTACGCCAGGCTTCTACTGTTTTACGGTGGAAACTTAGATAACCAAAGGCCACCGTAAATTACGGTTCCACCGTAATTTACGGTGGTGGCCAGATTGAAAACTTTATTTTTGTTATAATTTGTTTCTCGGACTCGTTTAAATACGTTTTAAGCCCTGTATGACTAAAACATTTCATGTTTATGAAATGTAGGTACATCTTGGATGCCGGAAGACGATCAAGCAGCAACGAAGAACCGAACACGATAAAGACACACGCTTCCGCATTTTGCCACGTTTTAGATTTTTAAATAACGAATTCAACCACGTGATGTAGAATAACTTAAGATTTGTAAAAGTTTTAATAAACTCGTATTTTTATAGCATGTGTAGTCTTAAATACACATCTAATCGTTGGTATTTACATACAAAATCGTTAATTAGTAACTAGGGTGTTACAACAATGGAGCTTCAAACCACATGACGGGAAGGAAAAATTATTTCACGGAACTTGATCATCAAGTTCGTGGGTCGGTGAAATTTGGAGATGGCTCTCGGGTAAAAATAGAAGGCAAAGGGTCGGTGATTTTCAATTGTAAGAACGGGGAACAACGGGTAATGACGGATGTTTATTATATACCCGAGCTATGTAGCAACATCATTAGCTTGGGACAATTAACAGAGAACCGGAGCAAGATATGGATGGCTCATGACCACTTGTGGTTGTATAAAGAAGGTGGTCAACTGTTAATGAAAGTTCCAAGAAGTGTAAACCGACTCTACAAAATCTCTTTGCAAACGGGATCCCCGGTATGTCTTCTTTCTTCCATGAGTGACCAAGCATGGTTTTGGCATGCTAGGCTTGGTCATATAAATTTTAAAACATTACAACATATGGAAAAATTGAAGATGGCAAAGGGAATCCAGAACCTGCCGATAACACTGCCCAATTTGAGGGACTTACTGAGCCAAACGTGGACGAGAATCTTGCTGGTCTACGAAGGTCTTCAAGGCAAACAAACTTGCCACAAAGATTTGAAGATTATGTGTTACTAAATGAAGCTGAATGCTTGTTACTCGATGATGAACCGGTTAATCTTAAGGAAGCTAAAGGCGATGCAAATTGGGAGAAAGCCATGCAGACAGAATTGGAAGCAATTGAAAAAAATAAAACATGGGAGCTCACTAAGTTACCAAATGGACATAAAGCAATTGGTTTGAAATGGATTTATAAAATAAAACGAGATGCAAACGGGGTCATCACGAAGTATAAAGCACGCTTGGTCGCCAAAGGGTATATACAACAACACGGTGTTGATTTTAATGAATTTTTGCCCCGGTAGCTAGAATTGAGACCATCAGATTGTTATTATCGTTGGCAGCGAAACGGGGGTGGAATGTGCACCATTTAGACGTCAAATCTGCTTTTCTCAATGGTGACTTGAAAGAGGAGGTGTATGTGCAACAACCAGAGGGATATGTTGTTCAAGGGAAGGAGCAAATGGTGTACCGTTTGACAAAGGCGCTATACGGGCTACGGCAGGCTCCTCGTGCTTGGAACGAGAGACTTGATAAAACGTTAAAAGGTCTCGGTTTTGCTCTGATACCAATTGTTGGGAACAATTGTTCCCAACATTATATATATAAAAATTTATAAAAAAAGTAGTAATTATAACTAATATAAATTAGTTACTAAATTATAAACAAGCAGAGCCTATGTCGAGATCGAGCTTGTATTACTACTAATGAGCTAGGCTCGACTTTTAGAAACAAAGCTTGAGGTTGTGCTCGGCTCGTTTGCACCTACTAGTGATTCCTATAAACCTTAGAATTGGTCCCATCAGATGAATGTTCATAACCAAAAAGTGTTTGCACGTCCGGTCGTACCACTGTTTGGGAGTCACAAAACAAGTCTTTGGTCCCTAATTAAAGTTTAATTAGATTAGGGAAAAAAGTTAGAGAATTTTAATTTCTTTTCAATGTAATTAAATTCGTTTGATAAGTGTGACGGGACAAAACCATCAACCCATATTAATAAAGGGGACATAATGCATGATGCCTTGAAACACAACTCCATGTCACAATTCTTGCTAATCCCCCAACTTAATAAGTTTTTTTTTTTTTAAATACTTGTCAACTTATATTGTCTAATCTAACTTAATAATTTGTTTACGAATAACTACACATAGGTATCTCTTAATTTAGCAATTTTAATATTTAATAATGACATATTAGATTAATATCCGGTTATTATTATTAATATATAACACATGTGGTGCCTGATACAAAACACATACTTTATTGCGAATATAGCTCTGGATTTCACGAATTTTATTCCGCCGAGTCGATAAACTTTTAAAAACGAATATGGTATATAGTTTAAAATTTAAATTACATTTTATATAATTTAGATTATATTTTAATTTATTTTTGCAATTTAATATCAATTAAGTTAAATCTCATTATTGTAGAAGATATTTTTCATGGTTCCTTAAGTTCACATTTGACCGTGATATAAATTAATTGGGTGGGTTTTATTTGGATTTAAAATAAAACACTAAGTTAAATAAGGAAAAAGACAAAAATGCTCCTTATTTAATTGATTTTTTTATGAAGTTAATGGGCTGAATGAAAATAATAAAAAAAATGCAAACCAAGATGACAAATTAGAAAAATTGTTATTGCTATTGTTATTAATATTTATTTGTAATTATTATATTATTATAATTATGTAAGTCATTAGATTATAATAAACAAACGAGTTTACGTAAGATATTGTCTTTTTTCAACATGTGTAATACGCAGGTCAATAAATTAGTAACCTAATATTGAGTTGAAATTTTTGTATTTAAAAAATCACTCAAAAACATATAAATTTGTTATCTTTACTCTCGTTTCCTACAAGTATCAATCATTTAAAAAATAGAGTAAAATGCACGGATAGTCCCTGTGGTTTTGCAAAGTTTCAGCTATAGTCTCCAGATTTTGGAAATTACACTCATAGTCCCTGTGGTTTGACAGTTTGTTACGCTGATAGTCCCTAGAGTGGATGTGGGTTAGTTTTCTCAGTTAAGTTGGTGTGAAATGACTATAATACCCTTAATATAAAATAAAATAAACAAATCAAATATTTAAATATATAAAACAGATATGTATTTTAGTTAAAGGGTTAATATTTCAGCTTAGGATTTAACTCTCTCTCTCTCTCTCACTAAAACCCACCACCACCGTCACCTCCCCTGCCATCACCACTCCCCACCACCGCCATCCCCTTCCACCACCACACCTCCGCCTCCTAAACCCATACCCGCCTCCACCATCAACCACCCATCCCCAAATCAACCACCCCTATCCACCTCACCGCTCACCCTGTCGCCTTCAGATCTGAATCTGAAATAGTTTGGCGGCAGATGGTTGTTGAACCTGAAATAGTTTGTTGATGATGAAGAAATCTGATTGAACTCGAGTGTGTTGTTGTTGACGTTTTTTTAACAGGTCCTCTGAGATCGAGTTTAGATCTGAACGATTTCAGTATGGTTGTTGATTGAGGTTGTCTTTGGATCTGAGAAACGAATTGACGCCGATTCAGATCTGTAGAAGTTGAATCAAACAGAAGGTTTGTGTTGCTGGAATTAACGAAGAAGAAGAAGAATCTATTGTGCGGCTGAGGTTAAAATTTTAGGGTTCAACTTTGTTTCATAGTAGAAGAAAGAAGGATTCAGTTTCCAGATGCAATCGCAAACAAAGATACGTGTGATGCGCGATTGGTGATGGTGGTTTGATTCGACGAGAATTTGGTTCAATCCGTATCAGGTTTTTTTTTTTTTTTTTTTTTTTTTTTTGGAAATAACATTGGTTGTTTGATGATTTTGGAATTTGATGGCCGGAGAAGAAAGGTGGAAGTGCTGGTTATGGTGATGGTGTGGTTGCAGGTGGTGGTTTGGAGGCGGTATGGTTCAAGGTGGTGGTTATGGTCAAGGTCAGGTTGCAGGTGGTGGTTTTGTGGCGATATGATTCCAGGTGGTGGTTATGGTAGTGGGTGGTTGTTATGATGACGGTGTGGTGGTTATAATGACGATGTTGTAGCAGATGGTGGTGTAGTGGCAATATGATTCTAGGTGGTAATGGTATATTTCTTTTGTTGTGTTAATTGTTATTTTTTAATAATAAGGGTATTTTTGTCATTTCACACCAACTTAACTGAGAAAACTAACCTTCATCCACTCCAGGGACTATCAGCGTAACAAACTGTCAAACCACAGGGACTATGAGTGTAATTTCCAAAATCTGGGGACTATAGCTGAAACTTTGCAAAACCACAGGGACGGGACTATCCGTGCATTTTACTTTAAAAAATACAATAATTTATCCAAAAGCATGATGCGGAGTAGTCAAGCATAGGGCTGTTCATGAGCCGAGCCGAGCCGAGCCAGGCCAAGCTCGGGCTCGGCTCGATTATAAACCGAGCTGGCTCGGCTCGGCTCGGATTTGAAACCGAGCTGAAAATCTAAGCTCGGGCTCGGCTTGGTTTTAAACCGAGCTAGCTCGGCTCGGCTTGGTTTGGCTCGGTTTTATAAAAAAAAACTAATATATACCTCTTAAAATTTAATAGCCTAAAATATTATTCAATAATTTAAAAGAATATATTCAAAATAAGTTCAACCTAATACAATTCAAACCAAAATCAAGTTTAACAACGCAAAATAAGTTTTAATTTCAATAAAACACAATATTATTTCATTAGTATGGTAATCAATCTTCAAATATGCCATAAATATCAAATTACAAACCTATATACATGTAAATAATAATCAGTTTTTTTGTAATATATTATAATGTATATAAAATTAAAACTTATTATAAGTAAATAATTCGAGCGAAACCGAGCCGAGCTACAAAGCGAGCCGAACCGAGCCAGCTCGGCTCGTTACGAGCCGAGCCGAGCTAGGCTCACTTTCTAACCGAGCCGAGCCGGCTCGGCTCACTTTTAAACTGAGCCAAATCGAGCGAGCTTTTTCCGAGCTAAATCCGAGCGAGCTTCGAGCGAGCTCCGAGCCGCGAGCTTTTTGAACAGCCCTAGTCAAGCACCAATGAAGTACGAAAAGGAATAAAAACAAAACAAAACGCCTAAGGACCTTAGTGGGCTCCCCACTATTCCGACTACTTTACTTTGACAACAAGTATCCTCAAATTAATAAAATAGTTTATTGACGATTTCACATTTTTTATAAAATCAAATAATATTAGGTTGATATAGGACCATAACGGTAACGATATCGATATAACAAAATGGAAGAGAAACGAGTACCGAATAACATATCTAATGCATTTAAGAGAAGTACCGATTAACGTACCTAATATATTAGTTCGATAACGATATCGTACCAATATTTCAATACTTAGGCCATGCGTAGTCATAACGCCCCTTTGTGGGCGTTATGCGACACGTGGCGTGCCACGTGTGCGGGTGGGCGTTATGGGGCGTTATGCATTTAAGCCCGTAGTCATAAAGCCCCTGCCTAATCATTACTCAATTATAAAATGCAGGGACCAAAGTGTAAATTGCAGGGACCAAACTCGCCTTCTTCTTCTCCGGCCTTCTCACATCACGCCGCGAAAAGGATAGCGCCGCCCCCCAAATTTTCAAATTTTCCGGGCTATAGCGCCCCGCGTGACGGTGTGCATGGCGCCGTCCGGCGCTATGTGAGGTTTTGGGCGCCATATGCAGCCCCATAACAGGGGGTCTTAGCACTTTGGTACCACTTTAATATTTTTATTTTTATTTTTTTTGGTTACGAAACTTTTTTTGTTACTTTTTGTAAATTAAATAACTATCCTCGTTGCAAATTCTATTTAAATACATAAAACTATCTTGTATCAAAAAATAACTTTAAATTTTTGATATTCCAATCCTATAGCCAAACAATATCACATTAATTTGAATTCCGATTAAACAATAAATTTGAGCTTCGGAAGAGAAGCATAACATTTTGTGTGACTTACTATAGACTTGCTGGATGATAATTCCACATTTCAATTTTTTTTTTTTTGAACTGTCAACAAAAACACCTTTTATTCATTTACCCGGTCAACAATTAGTTAACCCACATCAATTACATACCCCAATTATACATGACAACCTACGTACATTTCCTCGCTACATCAAACATACACCAATCTTCCTACGAGATTTCCTTCAAAACTGACTGACTACCAATCCAAAGAAAACTTAATTGCTTTATTTCAGTTGTCATACGGACCCAATTAGCCGGCTGATTATTAAAAACCACATCATTCCGACTTCGCCAGATTAACCAAAGTGCCACTTGTATAACTGCATAAATTAGCTTTCTCCATTTTGCATTCCCTCGAACTTGTTTGTGCCATACCAACAGATCTTTCACGCCAAAAGCATAAATGCTCGAAATCTTGCACCAATGTGAAATAAAATCCCATACATACTGTGCGGCCTCACAACATACGAACAGGTGATCCGCGTCTTCGTCATACAGCCCGCATATTTTACACCTCAATACTATTGATTGATGTTGAATAAGTGATTTGTATCATCGTGGAAACTTCTAAAGAAAAAATCTTCAAAATCCAATTAAGGACCAAATACCGAAATACCAAAAAACAAGATATCTATACCGTTTTTTTACCAAATACCTAAATCAAGAATTTCTAAAACTTGGTAGTGGTAGGCTCAATCGGTGTGATATCCCTAGATTGGAAATTTGTATGCGATGATAATTTCATTCCTTATATATAAAAATAAAGTAACGTATTAAGAAAATTCACTTCAAAATACCAAAAAGTCGAAAAAAAAAAATTTATTAGTTTTTTCTTAGTGGCAAGATGTAAAATTGTCTGTATTTTTAATCACCTTTATTTTATTTTCTAACTCCTATATATATATATATATAGGACAAAGATCCGTTAGGAACCACCCTTTATTGTGAGAACCGCGAGAACCAGTGTGAAAACAAACAGTAATACCTAAAAAAATCTAAAAAACACCCAAAAAAATATTTTTTTACTATTTTTTTTGTAAAAATCGCTATATTTTGTTTACAATAAAAAAAATTCAAAAAAAAAAAAAATCGAGTCACAGTTGTCCATTCACATGTTCATTTGTATCATTTCTTTGACAAATTCCGTAATTCATTACAAATATTAGACAATTGCACTTTCATTTACACTAGCACGTGTAATACACTACTTTTTACGTTACCAATATTAGAAATACACATGTACATCTATATGTATCAACATGAAATAAGGTGTGTTGGTACACTACTTTCTCTTTCATCTATCATTCCATCAATAATACATAAGCATGCACATGTGCATTTTTGTCATTTATTTGACAAATTTCGTAATTCATTACACATATTAGTCAATTGCACTTTCATTTACACTACCATATGTAATACATTACTTTTTACATTACCAATATTATGAATGCACATGTGCATTTATATGTATCAACATAAAATAAGGTTTTTGGTACACTACTTTGAATACACTTTCCCTTTCATCTATCATACCATCCATAATACACTACCATTACCTCCTACCATTTATAATACAATACCATTACCTCCTACCATCCATAATAGAATACCATTACCGATATTTTCACTTTATTACATGTATGTAAACACCATTTATACCATCCAATCAACATATTACATCATAAATTGATAACTATAACCAAACCATCAACCACTAGATATAACTAACCAAAAAACATGTATATGGGCCTACTTCTCCATTCAAAATCACAAACTTTTTGTACCAAAACACGTTATATCATGGTTATACCTAATGATGCACATGTGCATTTTAAATATTGGTAATGTAAAAAGTAGTGTATTACGAATAGTATTGTAAATTAAAGTGCAATTGTCTATTCCTGATAACGTATTACCGAATTTGTCGAAATAATGATACATATGCACATGTGCATAGATATCTGTTACTCGAAAAAAAAATTAATGGTAACGAAATATAGCGATTTTTTGAAAAAAAATATTAAAAAAAAAATTTGAGTGCTTTTTTGATTTTTTTTAGAATTTATTTTGTGTTCACATTGGTTCTCGCGGTTCTCGCAATAAGGGTGGTTCTCGCATGAACCTTACCCTATATATATATATATAGGGTAAGGTTCATGCGAGAACCACCCTTATTGAGAGAACCGCGAGAACCAATGTGAACACAACCTAAAATAGCTAAAAAAAACCCTAAAAAAACATACCCCCAAGCTAAATGCTAAAATATTATTATTGTTTTTATTAATATTGTTGTTTTAAATAACCCACTGTCGTCATTCACCTCCTTCATTACACGCCATCACCACTGCCGCCACCCACGGGCGACACCACTACCGACACAGTCGCCGTTGTTACTACTGTTGTCGCCACCCATCGTCGTCGTTACCCACTTTTGCCGCCACCACCACCCACCTCCACCCCAACTGTCACCCGTCACCACCCACCTCCTCCCCTGTTGTCACCCAACGCCGACACCTCTGCCCCTGCCGCCACCCACCACCCCTGCCATAGCCGCCACCCACCTCCACCGCCGACGTCATCCACCACCATTGACGTCCCCACCACCCACCGTCGTCGCCACCCACCACCGCTACAACTGCCACCTATCACCACCACCGACTACCGTCACTCACCACTGATTTTATTCCTTCGTCTATTCTTTCCTACCAAACAACACAAAGTAATTATTCATTTCATTCTCACATGGTAATCAAACAAAACATGAAATGATAATGATCAATTCCATTCCATTACCTCGTTAATTCCATTCCATCGCCCATTCCATTAAACCAAACCAAACATTCGGAGAACACGCTAAAATCATAAACTTTTATAGAAAAAAGATCATAATATTTGTATTAATTAATTTTATAACATTAAATAGATTCAAACCCATATCATAAAAATCTTAACTATTTCACCCTATAGTCCTAATACTGATAACATAAAATTCCAGTAACCCTGACATAGTCCTATACTGATAACATAAAATTCTAATAACCCTGATTTTGTAAAAAAAAATGCCATATCAATTTAGGACCCATATTAAAGATTTAAATGACAATACTCTGAAACTATGTGTCGTATAAATTAATATTGATTTCCTAATTATTGTAAAGATGATAAAAATGAATATAATATTAATTGAAATGGTTAGAAATATAGAATCAAGCGTAAATGGGTCCAGCCCAAGCTGTTGTATCCTGTGATCCAGTGGACGTAAGTTGTTAGTAGGATGGGCCATGACCCACCCAAAAGTAGTTTCCAGCGGTAAATTATTAATGATAAACACTCGTAAAATTTTGGGACCGAATCCATTTAAAGGTATGAGACTTGTTCCACAGCGGTTGTATAACCAACTGTGGGGTTATAACCCAAATGACACCCTCTTCAACTAAGCTAGTTTTTTAGGACCAGTTCCACCATTTGGGTTTTAATAAAAAATCAATAAAAGCAAAACTTGCACCATTCTACAAGTTTTTTCCCTTTTTCTGTAGCTATAGTTTCACCCATTGAGGGTTCACTGGATTGGGTTGAGATGCAAGAAGAAAATGGTGCAATCAGGGAATTGCATTCGAGAAAAACGGGAACACCGTTCCCTCGAAATTGGTGAAATAGGAATGCTATGGGGAATCAGGACGAGTTTGTGCCCCATTACACAATATATAAAATACATTTTTAACTAATTTATTTTTAGTGCTTTGATTTTTTTGGCAATAACTTTCGTTGGTTAACATTAAAAAAATTTGAATACATATTTGTGTTTAGTTTTTCATTGACATTTCGATATAAATTTGAATGAAGAAGGATTTGTATTCAAAATCGAGCATTTTTTGTACCGTACACTATAGCGAGTACCAGTGATGTACCGGTACCATGATGGTGGAATCAGTATCATGATCGTACAACATCGGTATCGGTGAACGTATTCGTTTTTTATGGTTTTGATTGATGAAACCACAACGTTATTTTTGGATTGCGTGAGAAAACTTTTGTGTAATGAAACTGTAATGAAACCATTATAAAAAATGCTATTTTTTTTCTATCATAAACTATATTGATTGATGACATACCTGGCGACTAAAACAACCCCTCAAATAGTAATAGTAATATAGTAATAACAATAATAATAAATCTCCATAGCAAGTTAGCCTCAAATCTTAAGGCTCACATCGTCTCAAGAATATGCATATGCTTTCTTTCAACGATCCCATCTATCTTGTTGAGGGGTTTGTGGGTAAGTTGTTCCAATTAAGAATGTGGGGTATGGGGCGGGGTTGGGGCGTGGGTTGGCTGAAAACGCTCAAGCCATCACCCTGGGTGGGCTTGGGTTTGGGCGTGGCCCAAGGGGCGGGAGTTTAAGACCGGGCGTAGGGCGGGTCTATCAACATGACATGGCGGGCTCTCAATGGCCAAACCAAACTAGCCGTTGGGCTACCCGTTGGCCAACGGCTATGTGGTAAAAAAAACACTTTTTCACTGTAAAACTCACACTTCTATTCTTTTTTTTACCACATCCAACTACAATACACTTCACCTCTTCTATAATCATTCTCATTCTACAAAACGAAAAATGAATCCTTACAATCGTGCCTATGACCCGAACAACCCGTTTGGATTCCAAGAAAATCCTCGTCCCAAGCCCAATCGGATGCACGAGATCAAGAGTTGGAGGACTTTCTAGATGATTCTCCAAACCGGCCTGAATTCGGAAGAGATGCCGCAAAAAGGCGCGCTCTAAAATCAAGATCGGATACGGCATCGCCTTCGGTTGGGAGTTCGGGCTCGCGTAGGGGACTATACAACGATCAGTTGGATGACATTGCAACCAAGTTAGATACATTCAACGTATTCCAACAACAAAGGGCAGAAATTCGGAAGAGCAAAGAAGCTAGGGATGCTCTGAAACAAAGACGATATGATATGAAATTTCTAGCCCAGCACATCGATCATCTATCGGGTAAAGAGTTGGAACTAATGTTGGAGACGAGAGAAGAGATAAAGAAAAAATATAAGCGCTAGGAAATTTTTTATGTAATTTTCTTTATTTAAAAATCATTAAAAATTTTAAATTTTTTTGTTTTAAAAATTATAAAATAGCCGTTTGGGCTGGCCACGCCCCAAACCCCCCGCCCCACCATACCGTCTTCAATGTGGGTCAGCCCAGCAAAGCCCACCCAAGCCACGTGTCGGGCCACGCCCCAAACCCCTGCCCCACCATACTCCACGGTCTGGCTTTCTTTCTATAACAAATGATCATGTCATTTGATGTGAAATTCCCACCCATACATCTAACTCTCTTAATGTCTTTTCTGAATTTTGTTTTAACACTTTCGTGAAAATCCCTTAAACATCTACTAGCCTGATTTTTGGATTTTAGAAGAAATATCCAGACGGCTCTACTATAATCATCAACTATGGTTAAAAAATAATTTGCCTCGGTGAGAGGCTATGGGGTATTTTCCCCAAATATCACAATGCAACAAATCAAAACATACATTTTTTCTAACAATGCTCGAAAAGGGAAGTGTAGTGTGTTGGCCTAGTAACAAGAATCATACAATATATTAAAAGAAACATTCTTAAGAAACTAATCCCATTCAGTTTTTCATCGAAAGTGTGTTCCAACCTTCCTTGATCTTTAAACTTCAAAAACCAATCAACACATGACAACACACACATTCATCTTTCCCACAATACCTTCCTTGATCTTTAAACTTCAAAAACCCTACAAATAAACCCTCACCATTTCATCTCTTCTTCCATCTATATATTCTTCCGGCAACATTTTCTCCTCCGTCTCCATCGCTGCTAATGGAGAAAAAAATCATCTGTTTCCTCTTCTTCTACATGATGTTTTTCAAATGTTTGTTCGCTCACATGGCACCTTCTCCCGCTCCATCTTCACTCAAGCAAGATGAAATCTGCAAAGCCCCGAGGAGTACCAACACTAGTATGCTTTGCTCATAACACATTCTCTTTCTCTAACTATCTTTAAGTTTAATTTACTATCATTTTGCTGGTTTCCATGCATGCTTGCTAATTGCAGGTGATGATGGTCTCTTTACCTTCCAAGAATTCTACCCAATTGAGTGTAGTAGAGACAATTCCTGCACAAGAATATGCTCTCAGTTCAATGAGC
>JARYGA010012873.1:0-25879 GCA_030545235.1 Helianthus tuberosus | reverse complement strand
CGCAAATCAACCCACCATATTTAATCAAATTCCGGACCGTCAAGAGATGCTTGTAGTTAAATCGTTACAAAACCTAACCAAAAACACAAACTCAAATCGATGCAGTTCGGATCATCAAAAACTTCAAAATCGATCAGTTACGTTAAATCGTTACAAAACCTAACCAGAAAACCTAGATTACTGTATATAATTTGTAAAAAAAAGTTACCTGCGTTTCGTCTTCTCCATTGTAGCTTTGATAGCAAGAGCAGGAGCACTGTCCGGAGCATACCTTTCTTTAATTTTGAAAGATCAAAGAGGTGGGAGCTGCGAAAGAGTGGAGACAGATTGTAGGGTTTATACAGTATTCAAATCGATATATGAAGAATTAGGGTTTGTGGGTTTGTGGCACCACAAAATCGATATATGAACAATCAATATATATTGCAAAATTTATGTTGGATCTACGAATAACATATTCGATTTACCTTGTCAGATGTGGAGGTGCTCTGGATTTGGATTTGAGAGAGGAATTGAATTTTGAAAGTGGAGCCAGAATAATGTAGGTTATATATATATACGATTTGAATTTTGAATATGGAGCCAAGAATTTGAATATAGGCAGTGGTTCATCAGTGGTTTGCCCTTTTGTATATGTGGGCAGACCTTTCAAAAAGTGAATGTGGGCCATCTTTTTTATGAAATCAGTGGTTTGTAAATAAAGGGAAATAAGAAGGAGAAGGCACTGTTGGGCGGGAAAAAGCAAAAATGAGGCCCTAATTAAGTGACACGTGGAAAGTGATGCCCTAATTAAGTGACAAGTGGCCCAAATCACCTTTCGTTTATTATATATAATAGATGGTAGAATAAAATTATAATAAGAAAAGGTTAATTAGCCTGTTAGTGGAAGATGACAGAAGTCAAATGCTCAATTAATTTTTCGTTGACGCATTTATTGCATGTGGTTTATTAGAGGGGTATTGGATTTTAATAATCTCAAGTTTCACTAATTGGCCGGTAATAATCTCAACTTCAAAAATTGCCTACAACAGTCCCAACTTGTAAGATTTTGGCCACCAATGATCCTTGTCTAACTGAGTTATAACCTTGTTGGGCTGGTGACCTGCAACTTTTTCCGGCGACCCGTTTTACCCCTGAAACCACCAAATGAGACCACCACCAATCATCTCCGACCTCCTATAATCTTCTCCGCTTCTCAAAAGTTTAAAATTTCCACCATCTACGCAACTCCGGTGACCTGCAACTTATTTCGACGACCTTCTTTTCCCCCTGAAACCACCAAAGGAGACCACCACTTGTCATCTCCAACCTCTAGTGACCTTCTCCGCCGCTCAAAACTTCAAAAAACTAACTAGGTTATAACCCAGTTAGACAAGGATCATTGGTGACCAAAATCTTACAAGTTGGGACTGTTGTAGGCAATTTTTGAAGTTGGGATTATTACCGGCCAATTAGTGAAACTTTGGATTATTAAAATCCAATACCCCTTTATTAAATTATTTTAGTTTAATAGAAAAAAATGGTTTAGATAAAGGTTTTTTTAACATGATCTTTCAATGCAACATGCTCTAGTGGTGAGTATTTAAGTTTTATTTATTGTGGGTCTGGGTGATTTTCCCCTCCAGGTCTCAAGTTCAAGTCTGGTTGATAGGGGTTTCTCATTGAGAGATTTAAATTGGGGATCTATTGTGCGAGAGTGCTCTCTAGCGCAGACCCAGTTAAGACAACGTATGCTAGACCTCCCGACATTCGCGAATAATTCACACCTTTAAAAAAACATGATCATTCAATGCAGGATATGGCAGTGCAGTTCCGTAGGTGGAATGATTTTTGGGAAGAGGGAGAGATTGGGGACGAGGTTGGGACTCAGTTCCAAGGTGGGGGGCGCAATAAATGTTTTAACGGTAAATTCTCTAGTAGGTCACGTTATGAAAGTAAAAGGAAAGACCATAAATCATTTAAACCCCAAAAGGTTTTTGTTAGCGAATTGAGCTTGGGCCGGTCCAGGAAACGGGTTAGGACTGATGATTCGTTTGTTGTGGATCGTTCACTGGGCTTGGATCACGGCATTGAAACCGATGGTAGCAAAGAGGGTAGTTCGAGCAACAAAGGGCGATCCTTCGACCTTGATGTCAGTAGTCGTTCCAATCAACAGGTGACGACCCGCGAAAACACAGAGAAGGTAGCTTCTACCGACATCAATAAGGGACTCGAAGACAACGGTTCAGAATTTTCACATTAACAAGTTGAAGAGTTAGAAGAGAGGGAAACATTGCATACAATTGAGTTGGGTCTTCGCTTAGGAGCTGATCTTTAGAATCACAGATCTATGGTTATGGAATCGATCTAGGCTGAAGGTATCCAGGTGGGTAAGCAATGAATTTTATCTCTGTCAATATTAGAGGTTTGGGGGTGGAGGCTAAAGCGGGTTGGGTTGAAGGTATCAAAAGAGAACATGGTGCTTCTTTTATTGCGCTCCGTAAATCCCAATTCAGGGACCTGAGTGATTTTGAAGTTTCCAAGTATTGGGGGTCTGATGATTTCGAGTTGGATTGGATTGCGGCTAATGGGCGGTCGGGAGGTGTCAAGAGTATGTGGGATTCGTCTGTGTTTAAATTCATTAAATCTGTGAAACATAGTAATTACATTATGATGAAGAGCTTTGTTATTAATGGGGATAAAGAAATGAATATCCTCAATGTTTATACGCCTCAAAAAGTCCAAGAAAAAAGAATGATGTGGAATAATATTTTGGGGCTTATTAATTATTATCCTGGGCAATGGATTTTGATGGGGGATTTTAATGCTGTTAGACGACCTGATAAAAGAAAAAACTCTAGTTTCAACCTGGCCAGTGCTAGGGATTTTAATTCTTTTATTGCTGACGCGGGATTGTTGGAATATGGTATGAAAGAAAGAAAGTTTACATTCTTAAAGGAAAAAGGGAATAAGCTCAGGGTGCTGGTTTGTCATAGTTTCTTCTTTGATTGGCCAGAGGCTTGTCTCAGGACTCTCTGCCAAGGTTGCACTCTGATCACAGTCCGTTAGTTCTGTCCACCAACTTTAGGAATTTTGGCTCTAAACCGCTTAGGGTTTTCCATTCTTGGATTGGGAAAGAAGGCTACGCGGAAACGGTCTCTAAGGCGGTGGAGAACTTCCAAAGCCGTGGAGATCCATCGGATATTGCGCTTAATAGAAAGTTTAAACTCATTCGAAACCACCTTAAAATTTAGAAGACGAAATGGCTACTAAAGAAGGCAAAGAGGAGGCTAGTTTGAGGGGGGATTTGGATCACATCAATCTTGTTATGGAGGAAAGAGAGCTCTCGGAGGAAGACGAATGGGTCAAATGGAGCGCAATAAAAGTTTATTGGAGATTGAGCTTGATAAAGCTAAAGACCTGAAACAAAGATCTAGGATTAAATGGGTTATGGAGGGAGATGAAAACACTGCTTTCTTCCATGGATGCATTAATAAAAGAAAGGCAACTAACTCGATACAAGGCTTGATGGTGGAAGGAAACTGGGTGCACAAACCAACGGAGATCAAAAAGGGTATTTTTACGTATTTTAGAAATAATTTTTCTGACCCATATCCTTGTAGACCGATTTTGCAGGTTCTAGGTATCAAATCTCTATCTGAGGAGGCGGGTGGAGCTATTACAGATCCTTTTTCAGTGGCTGAAATTAAAGATGCAGTTTTTTATTGCGGCTCGGGTCGGGCTCCGGGGCCGGATGTCCTAAACTTCAGATTCATTAAACACTTTTGGGAATTTTTTGAGCTAGGTTTTAGAGACATTTTGGCGCGCTTCCATGAAACTGGAGTCATCAATAGAGGTTGCGGATCTTCCTTTTTACTTTGATTTCTAAGACTAAGGATCCGACTAGTCTTAAGGACTATCGCCCCATTAATCTCATCGGAGTCATAAGTAAAGTCATATAAAAAATATTGGCTAATAGGTTGAAGAAGGTGATTGGGTCGGTGATTCCAAACATTCAATCGGCTTTCGTCAAAGGGAAGTACATTTTGGATAGTCCTTTTATGCTCAACGAAGTTCTATCTTGGATGAAAGTGAATAAAAAAAGAGCGTTCCTTTTCAAAATTGACTTCAAAAAAGCTTATGATAATGTGAATTGGAAGTTCTTAATCTCAATCATGCCTCAAATGGGTTTCCCTCCGAAATGGTGTGAGTGGATAAAAGGTATTCTTGTGTCAGCTAGATCGTCGGTTATTGTGAACGGGGCCCCAACTTTTGAGTTTCAAGGCCGGAAAGGGATTCGTCAAGGAGATCCTTTATCTCCTTTCTTATTCTTGGTGGTGATGGAAGTTCTTTCTTTCTTGTTATCGAAAGCTTGTGATATGGGAATTCTGAAAGGCGTAAAGATGCCTAATGGGGGTCCGGTTTTATCCCACTTCCTGTACGCGGATGATGCTTTTATCCTAGGAGAGTGGGACCTCGAAAATATTAAAATTATGGCTAGAATTTTAAGAATTTTTCATATTTGTTCAAGTTTGAATATCAACTTAAACAAATCCAACCTGTTTGGGGTTGGCGTCACAGAGGAGGATTTGGAGTTGATGTCGAGAGCTTTGGGTTGCAAAAAGGCGCTCTTCCGTTCAACTATTTCGGAATTACTATTGGAGCTAACATGAATCTGATTAATAACTGGTACCTGTTGTGGAGACCTTTCAAAGGCGTCTTAGTTCTTGGAAGGCTAAAACCCTCTCGATCGGGGGCCGGCTTATCCTTATCAAAGACGTCTTAGAAAGTCTCCCGATTTATTTTTTCTCTTTATTCAAAGCACCGTTTAAAGTTATCGATTCTTTGGAATCGTTGATGAAAAGGTTCCTTTGGGCTGGGAGTGACGAGATTTAAAAGATTCATTGGGTGGTGTGGGATCAGGTGGCTATACCCAAAAAGGGGTGGTCTGGGCATTAGTAAACTCAAAACGGTCAATGATTCGCTTCTTGCCAAGTGGATCTAGAGATATAGGGTGGAACATCAAAGTTTATGGAAGTTGGTGGTTGACGCTTGTCATGGGGCTTCGAGGAGTTGGGAACAATATTGTGAGAATGGAAAAAAAGCTCTTTCTTAAGGGTAAGAAAATGCAAAGTCTTTTGAAAGGCTCAGTTGGAAATGGTGAGTCCACTAGATTTTGGATCGACTTTTGGATAGGGGAAGGACCACTCATGTTTGCGTGGTCGAACCTCTTTGCCCTGGTAGTCGACAAAAGGTGCTCGTGGCTGATAGACTCTTTCAGCGGGATGGGGTCCTCGGTTGTGTTTGGAAATTGCGAAGATCTCCGTCTACGGCTATGGAGTTGGCTGAATGGAATGAATGCAGCAGGCTACCCGGTTCTATTGTTTTTTCGGGATCCCTAGATGAATGGAAATGGCTTGGGGATAGCAACAAAGTGTTCTCCACGGCTTCTATAAAAAGGCTTTTGACAGAGGATAAGGATATTAGCAACGGCGAAGTTATCAAGTGGTGTAAATAGCTTCCCTCGAAGTGTAATATTTTCATTTGGAGGGCTGCTAGTAATTGGATTCCGACTAAGTTGGCTCTAGCCAAAAGAAATGTTTCTATTTCGGATTTGAACTGTGTTTTCTGCGGAGAAGTTGGGGAGTCCGTCGATCATTTATTCATGTAACACCCGTTCTTATAATCAAGGTTTAACGTAAATTTTACGTAACACAATCATGTAATTAAGATTACATAAACATTTGGAAATACGGGTTTATTAAAACTTTTACAAATCATAAGTTATTCTACATAACGCGGTTGAATTCGTTGTTTAAAATTTACAATGTATCAAAGTGCTGAAGCGTGTGTTTTTATCGTGTTCGGTTCTTCGTTGAGCTTGATCGTCTTCCGGCATCCAAGGTGTACCTACATTTCATATACATGAAATGCTTTAGTCATACGGGACTTAAAACGTGACTAAACGAGTCCGAGAAACAATTAATAACAAAAAAACACAAATTTCAACCTGGCCTCCACCGTAAATTACGGTGGCACCGTAATTTACGGTGGCCACTGGTTTGACATGCCCCTACCGTAAACCAGTAGGGGGCCGCCGTAAAGCTTTTCATCTCCACCGTAAATTACGGTGGCACCGTAATTTACGGTGGACCCTGCATCCAGTTTTCCATTTTTGCCGTAATTTGACACGAAATCTTCCGTATCTTTCAAACCGCTTGTCCGTTTGGCCTACCGTTTCTCCCTACGTGTTTGTAATTTGACTCTCCATCATTTGGAGTTAAAATCCGACATTCGGCTTAACAAAATTTAAGACTTTTAAGTCTTCGGCTTATTACCCTTTATACCAAATTTTGACCCGGTTATGCATTTTATCAAACAAACGTATTTATTTGATTCCTATGTTTCATACACTTCATCAAATAATTGTGATATACCATATTAGGTTTTAATCATAGGTTTATTACACAAATTAAACCCATTTTCACTAGTATGCTTATTTTGACCCGTTAAGGATATTTTAAGCACTTTTAAGCTCAATTTCGCTTTCATTCTAATCTAGCGTTGTAACCTATATTTCTTATCTAGTATTCTCCCATCACAACTAAATGTGTGTTGGATTTAAAGTAGATATCTTTGTGCTCCGAATTTATACCCCTTGAAATATCATTTTACGGCAAAGACTCGTATGGAGTCTTTTGGCCCAAGAATTACATCTTTCACTACCCATACTCGTTCTAAACATTTGTTTAATCATAAGACACCTTTCCAAACAACCTCTAAGAGTTGTTTGTTCAATTTAGCCTACAAGGGCGTTTTGGTCGATTTTGGACCTTCTTTTACAATGAAGGGCTATCATCAATTATTCGACCAAATTAGCACTTTTACATACATCATAAACATGTGTACCTGGCTCGGATCAACAAATAGACCCGATTTTAATACCTTGCTTTATATTCGCTAATTAAGAATGATGCGAATATCCATTGGATATCTATTCCTGTAAGCAGATAACTCGACAAAAGAATCATTAGTCTATATAGTCAAAAGGTGATGTCTACACCTTTTGACCCGTTTGGCCGAAATGGTCATTTATCTTTGCGAGATGATATTTATTATCATCTCCTCTACATGACTCTTTCCGTTTAACACCGTACGGTCATTTTAACTTATAAACCGTTTATTACCTTCGACATAATATGACCGAATTATCGATTTACTTCTTTTTAAACCATCAACATGGCTTCTAATTATGCTCGACTATCTTGTTCCGTACGTCTACACGCCGGAACATCATACCTCGATTTTGTATTTATCTTATTCATACTAATACGATAAGAGAATATTCTGAAATATAAGACTAGTGTAAGCTATACTTACATTGCATCCGAATTATGCTTTTCCGTCATTCTTGCTTCGTTTGACCCGCTTCCTTCCCCAAGCCTTCACCTAGCTTGCCAAGCGTCAAACTATCATTGTAATTGTAAGATGGTTAGGTTAGTCATATTCATTTACGACTATTCCATCCTACTCTTCTTATATCGAATTTACCATCCGATCATACACTTGGTCGATTTGACCCTTTTTAAAGTCAATCGACTTATCAACTTATTCATTGCACATTTTCACTCTAATTTCAACACTTTAGTTTTCATTTGGGCATTTTAACAAACACCTAATGTGCATACATTGTTTTTACACATTTTACAACTAAGTAACATGATTTCAAGCATCTATATCATGATCTTAACATCAATTCTTTTATATCATATAACAACCCATTTCATGGTAAATATGATTTATGTACTCAAACACCTACATTGTTCAAGTACTTTGTCTTACTAACTAGTATGATGATTCTAATCACAAGTTTGACACCATCATCATCATATCATAAAAACCCATCTCAAGTCATGTATGTTCAACACTCTAACTTGCAAATTGTTCAAGTATCTTGTTTCTACTAGCAACTATGATGATTTTAAACATGTGTAAACCATCATCTTCACTACATAATCAAAACCCACTTAGCACATAATAGGTTAATTATCAAATCCCTAGTTTTAACACCAATTCTCCAAGTTTTCAACTAGGGTTTGTTTCTAAACAAAGATATCAACACAATAGCACTCATAGATTCAATATTCATTCCAGAATTTCGATTATGATTGTTCATCATAATCTCAAAGTATCACCAAATCTTAAAATTCGACATACCTTGTGATCCCCACGACTAGGTGATCATTTATATGTGATCATGCATCGATTTGGGTCTTGATTTGATCTTCAATTAGTTGATTTGTTGAAGTTTAGGGTTTGAGCATGAGAGCCTTTCTTGGCTCTGGTTGAATTCGCAGGAACCACACACGTATGTGTGTTTTATGTTTTTAATATTTGATTTAATTAAAAACTATAATTCCTTTGTCCATGTTTAGCCCCTCAACTTTACACAAGTTATTTAAAGGATATCTTAACCATATTTGTTCTATAAATGTCAAGACATTATCTAACTAGGTTAATACTCCTAGTTACTTGGTGGGTTCCGGGAGTTATAATCCGTAGTATTTTAAGTCCCGTTAACTCGGGCTCTTATAAACTCAATTCCTTAAAACTTTGTTTCGCTTGTATTTAATATTAGGATTTCTTATTAAATCCCAATATTTACCGGGTTATTTTTCCTACTAGCTGCACTTTACCCGTCTTTTAGTATTAACGTGGGTTAATTACCAAACCCGTTTTCGGGGTGTTACAATTCACAACTTGCGAAATTGCGATTCGGGTTTGGAATAGGTAAGTGCTGAATCAATAAGAGGTTTGAACCATTAAGTGTTGACCATTAAGAGGTCTAAACCATTAAAAGCCAGTATAATGCTTAACCATTCAGAGACAAATATATGACCAATATAGATAAGAGGTCTTAACCATTCAGACTCAGTATAATTCTTAACCATTCAGATGCAAATGTCTGAACCATTCAGACGTCTGCTTGTGAAGCAAACAGTCTAATTGTTTAAATCATTAAGTGCTAAAATAGTAAGAGATCTAAACTATTAAGAACCCATTAAAAACTGAAACAAACAGGTCCTAAGTGATTTTGACCCTTTACATGCAAATATATTTTGGAGAAACAAGCTGGCCTAATGGTAGGAGATTTGGTTTCTCTAGTGGAAACCCAGGTTTAATCTCTACTTATGTCACTTTTGGTAGATTAAGCAATGAAGGATTTGAGCTAGGTTTTGTGTGTGGTCGTCAGTTCGAATCTCGAGCCCACCCGGGGTTTTGTCCCAACGTTTGTTACGCCGGAGAGTTCCGTATTTGTGGTGACACAACGACTGTAAAGTGGCAGCCGACGGTGGGTTTCCTGGGAGAACGACCAAACCAAAATCTAAAGCCAATGTAGACCCGATTAATACAACCTAGTGTGACCAAAGACAAGAAATTCGTCGTTAAAAAAACAATACACACGCTTATTTTGATTTCTTGATGCAATATGGAAGCTGAGAAATGAAATAATATTTTTTCAAGGAAAGTCAACATAGCCTACCTGGTGGATGAAATCTAGATGTATGCATTCTTCTGAATGAAAAATAGGTCGAAGTTAGATTAGAATGGACGTAATAATCGTATTTTGATCTTTAATTCCTGTATGTAATCTTTTTTTGGGAATTAGCCTGTAATAATCTCACCTAGACTTTATTAGCCATTAATAATTCCACCTCAGAATATTCCCCCCACCAGTCTCACCTTTCACCTATTTTTCCTACAATGGTCCCCCGTTAAAAAAAACTTAACGGAATTAAGCTTTTTTTCCAAATTACAACATATTTTTTAGGGCTTTTGATTAGAACGACGATACGAGTCCATTGATGTAAAACTTACTTCGAAATGGTGCTCCAAGTGAATTGAATTTGGTTAATTGGAAATTTAAACACCCGAATTGAAGCGCCATTTTCATTGTTTGGAGCACCGTTTCGAGGCAAGTTTTACATCAATGGACTCGTATCGTCGTTCTAATCAAAAGCCCTAAAAATCTGTTTATAATTTGGAAAAAAAAGCTTAACTCCGTTAAGTTTTTTTAATGGGGGACCTTGTAGGAAAAATAGGTGAAAGGTGAGACTAGTGGGGGGAATATTCTGATGTGGGATTATTAATGGCCAATAAGGTCTAAGTAGGATTATTACAGGTCAATTTTCTTTTTTTTCCGGTTTGTTACATATTCTCTTTTGCTTCTTCAAAAAAATTTGCCTTAAAAAAATAGATACTAGAGAATTTAAAATGGAGCTTTTCAAAATAACTTATTTGCTTATTTGCTTTCTCATTTGCTTTTCAGAAAGCAAATAAGCAAATAAGTCATTTTAAAAAGATTAGTCAAACAGCCCCTAAGTTAATTATTAACCGTTCAACTCAAGAGGGATAATTAAAAATTTTATTTATGTTGAAAATCTAAGGTTTTCAAACTTAAAAAAAAAGATCTAAGGTTTTCAAACTTAAAAAAATGTGTCAGTTTCAAGAATTATTTTTGAAAGCTAATACGTTGGAAAGCTAAAACTGTTTACTTTTTTTATGAAACAATAGAATGAAAAAATCAAATTGAAATCGATGCATTTGTACATGGAAATTGCAAATGTTTAAATGCTTCAATAAATGCTAACACTATATTTCAGTTCCTAAAAGTAGTTTAGTATAATTTATTAATTAATCTATTATTTAGGGATTAGGCTAAGCGGGGCACCCACGGTGACTCCCTTCGGGGACCAAAGTTGCCGAGCGGGGGAGTGCTGCCATCCAAGAGGGGAGCCAAATCGGGGGGCCAAATCGGGGAGGAGGCACCGAAGGAGGGAAGGAGAGAGAAGGTGGGCCACCCTTTTTTTCAACCAATGAAAACTTTTTTTTTTTTAATAAAAGAACAATTCCCCTAAGAGGGGAGTGCCGCCATCAAATTGGGGTGCGAGGGGAGTTTAAGAGGGGAGTTGACGTGGCATAACCTGATTGGGTGTGCGTAAGAGAGGGGACTCCCCTCTTAGGGGAATGCCCCGAGTACCCTTAGAGATTTTGGGGCAATTCAACTTCACGTATTACAACTTTATCGGGTAAAATAGCGTATTTAGAATTTTAATTTTTGAAAAAGAGTGATATGTATCATATACGTATAGTTTTATTTATTTTTTACTAGGTTATAACCCCGTGTATTACACGGGTTGAAAAAAAATGTAATTTTACATACTAAATAATAAAACAATATATCTTTAAAAACCCCATTTATTACATCTGTTGAATAAATGTAATTTTATATATTAAATAATAAAAAAATTATATTTTTAAGAACATCATGTATTGTAATTTATATACCAAATAATAAAAAAAAAGTTAAATCTTTAAAAACTCTATGTATTACACGAGTTGAATAAATATAATTTTAGATTAATAGTATATTAAACAAATATAATTTTGAATTAATAGTGTATTAAAGAAATATATTTTTGGATAAAGTCTTATATATAAATTTTAAGTAATCAATATATTTGATAAATAATAAAAATACTAATAATAGTAAAAAAATAATAATTTATATACTAAATAATAAATATAAAAGAAAGGCGGAGAACCCCAAAAATAGGTGTCTCCAATGAATGATACGTGTCACATATTGGTTTCTTTTATTATACAATATAGATAGATGTTCACATCATCGGTTGTTTCAATCGATAACATAATTTGTTTTCATATCATGGATCGATAACCAACCCTACAAATGTGACAAACAACACTACAAAAGGGGAGGTGGATATGAAATGCCGAGTATAAAGTTAACCGAATAGACGATAAAGAAATTGAACTAAAGTAGAGTATATGGTCTAAATATAGAGTAAAGTGAAATAACAAAGTAAAGTGTGCATGGTCTAAATATGGAAGAGTTATATATAAGTCGTTTTATATTTAAGATTTATGAATATATAAAACTCACTGAAATTAAACTAATAATATTTATCCATAAGATATTAAATTAATAATATTATAACTAATTAGAAGAAATTAAAATAATAATTATCTATAAGAGGTGGCATAATATAATGACACGTGTCCCTAAAGTGGTTTCTTTTATTATATAGTACTTACTAGCGGTAAGACCCGTGTGCAAACACGGGTCGTTTCTTAGAAAACCATGCATAACAAATATAAATGATGAATATAGTTATATTTATATAGACTTATAAATAAAATAAATAAATAAGTCAGTCGGTAAATACTTAAAGTTTAGAGTATAAAAAAATAGAAAAATATACAATTTATTAATCTTTTGTAAAAGATATAACATTTGCATTCAAACATTGTTAGGATTTGAGTTTCTTATGATTGTGCTTGTTTGATAATAAGGAAGATGAAATAGAATTAAGTGCAACGAAATTTAAATGGAACAAACTTTCAACACACAATCAATGAGATAATTGTTTTCAGCAAACATGTTTAACATGAAATTGAATGATTATATTTATTACAATCTTCAACTACAATGCATACAAGCATACAATCTCCCCCTCAGCCTGAGCTCACAGTGATTGTTCGTACAGGGCACTGTTCTATTTATAGTGTAGAACAAACCACTGAAGCATCTTTGCTGACGTCACCATGAAAGTGACATCTAACCTCCTAACAACCTATAACCACTGATCTATACAAACACTGCTTACTAAACTACTGATTACAAATAT
The DNA here is from genome assembly GCA_030545235.1 of Helianthus tuberosus. Taxonomy (NCBI): domain Eukaryota; kingdom Viridiplantae; phylum Streptophyta; class Magnoliopsida; order Asterales; family Asteraceae; genus Helianthus; species Helianthus tuberosus. The sequence goes on along the minus strand of JARYGA010012873.1, from coordinate 13,190 downwards.
TACAAACTACAAAGTAAACTATCGCTTCTCATTCCACTGTTATAGCCCCAACAGTGCTTTGTGTCTTCAGCAGTAATTGAACCATATCAGTAGATTGAGCATCAGTGCTTAGTCTTCAACAGTCTTTGAGTGTTCAGTAGTTGTTGTAGGTCATCAGTTGTTGTAGAAGGGCAGTAGTTAGAGGATATCAGATGTTAGGCCACATTCAAGGGGAAAGACTGATGCAAACAACTGCTTATTGTGAATCCACTAATCTGATCCAGTTTTGGCTTTATCAACTGTTCCTTTGGTAGGGTTCAATCCCAACAATCTCCCCTGGAATAGATGATGCCAAAACTCTTCATTATTCTGGATTTTTATTGTCTCATACTCTCATCAAGAGTTCCCTAACTTGACCTTTGAATTGTAATTCAAAGTTCATAGAGTCCTCATCATCCTCATCCCTGCACAGTGGAAGCTCAAGGAGATCTTGTAAATCTTCAACACCCGGGCCAAGTGCTTCTTCCCTTGATATATGCTTCACTTTACCATTGGATTTGAGCAGAGTCAATACGTGGGTCTTTTGATCAGACTTCCACTTTAGTATCTTTGAATCCAATGGGTTTCTTGGGAGAGTTTTTATTGTTGATGAGTTTAGAGATTGAGGCCTGGTGATGACAACTTTGGCAGGGTCTTGAGATTGTGATGAGTCTTGTTTTTCTACCATAGGTGTCTGAAGAACCATTTTCATGAAGTATTCTTCTTGAGCCTTGTCTTCTTTTGTTAATTCATCCATCTGCTTTTGTTTCCTTCTTTGATAAAGGATGGTAGCATGTGAAGCAGTGGGTCTCCTGATTGGCAATTTTTTTTGTTTGACTGGCACCACTGCTTCCGGATAATCAGGCTTTTTAGGAGCAGTGGGATCTCTCTTCCTTAACTCTTCCAACCTTTTGTAGGTAGCTAACACCTTTTTCTTCTGACCACCTTGTAACCTGGTTCCTTGACCCGTAATCAGCAGTTATCAGCTCTTCTTTCATTCTTTTCAGTTTCAAGGCCTTTTTAGTACATTTTTCTTGTAATTGGCCCAGACTGGAGGAGTTTGCTTTACATTGTCTTGAATCATCTTTTGAATTCTAGCTATCTCCTCTTGCAGTTCACTGATGGTCCATTCTTTGTATTGATACTTTTCTGCCCTGTACTTCTTGTATGCCATGATGTATTCAAGGTAGTCATTTCTCATGCTTTCATCATCTTTTTCTGATAATTTCTGACAAAGGTCTTTTGAGAACTGCACTAAAGTTCTAACTTTGGTGAGCAAGTATTGCAAATTTCTGTGAATCTCTTCGTCAGACTTTCCCTCTGTGTCTCTTTAAGATACATCCTCTGCTTGTTGGGCCTTTATTTGAGATATTCTTCTATATTTCTTGGCAAAGGATAACCTTGAACAGATGGGAGTTTCCTCTTTTCAGGGTCATCTTCAGAGTAGAAGGATTTGATTTCCTCCCTGACTGCTGGAAGATCTAGAGGATATTGTACTCCTGCAGGGACAATGGCAGTGTTTTGATTGAAGGCTTGAACTGAAGATAATGGAACAGGGTTTAGAATGGTGACAAGGGACAGTGGTTGTGTAGATGTTAGAGTTGGGGAAGTGTCATCTTCCAGTACAATGTTTGTTATTGTTATCCTTCTCCTTTTGTGCTTTGGAGAAGTTAGTGGTGTATTTGTGGGTTGAGTGGCAGTGATTGAAGTAGTGGGTATCTGACTAACAGCTGTTGAAACAACTGGGGTTTCAACAACTGTTGTCACTACAACAGTTGATGTGTCAACTGTTGTCTTCTACTTTTTGGCAGGTGGTTTTTGTGGTGGTGATATTGTTTTTGGTATGGCAGTGGATTAAGTGTGGGTTGATGTAGTAGTGATGGCAGTTGTTGGGATAACATCTGTTGAAACCACTGAAGTACCAACAACTGTTGATAAAACAGGTGTTTTAACATCTGTTGGTTTGGAGGTTTGATGAGAGGAACTTTTGGGGATTTGAGGAGTTTGTTTGGTGGTTTTGGAAGGTGTGGTTTTGGAAGTTGTGGTTTTGGGTTGGCTTACTTTTCTGGTAGTGAAGAAACACTGGTGAAATGATCGGAATCAATTCATCCAGGGGGTTTGGTTCAGCATAAAAGGGGTTTGATCTCTCTCATTTGATTCAAGGGATCGGGTCTCTTCTCCTTCACGATAACTGCAAAACAGAACACCGTCAGCCTCGTCACGGGGAGAATGGGGGTTCTCTCCGTGACCACCCTCCGGCGTGAGAATAAGTATCGGTATATGAAGAAGAAAGAGTATAAGTGAAGTAAATGTAACTTAAAGTTCATACCTGAATTACTCTCAAATTTATAGCCGGGAGTTTGGGCGGGAAAACCTGTTATTGAAATGTTGACGGAAGATGCTAACTCCGTAAGTAGTTATTTTCCTTTCCGTTAATCTTCTTGATCCGTCATGAAAGCACACGGATTGCTATTTAGATCAACGGCTGGGGAGTTACCACGTGGAAAGTGGGTGAGTGGAGGTTTCTCTCCAATTCCACGCCATCATCGTGATTTCAGGGTGGCCTGGGATGATGACACGTGTCCCAGACGGTTATAACCGTCTGGTGGTGCACGATTGAGTCTTCTAGAAGATTATTTCCATAATCCGGTGTGACTCCTTATCGTGTGGTATCAGTTTAGTAAATAATATCCAAGTCTGGGTATTATTTAAGCGGAAGTGTTAAACTAGGGTTTTCATCCCTGTTTGTTATGGAGAAAGGCGCAAGGATTCATTAACTTCCTTTTGTCGCGCGGGTGTTACTTGTCGTTTTTCTTTTAAGCTCTTCTTGTTGGACCAGTGCACGGCCGCGCAAGGTCTAAAGAGGGCTGAGAGGCGAGGTTGTGGTATGGTCCCAAGTACTTGCCACGAGGTTTTTGGGACCTTACCCCTTCAAGTGCCCCTAGTCTAGTGTTGCTCTTATGCAAATAATAAGTGGAGCACTGGACTTTGTGAGAGATGCTTTTTTGCTATAGGGTTTTTTGGCGCGAAAGTAGAGAATCTTTTATGAGAAGATCCACTTTGCCCATTATTCTGATTTTTGAAAATCTTTGACTTTGGGTATGAAAGGTACAGTAACGACTGTGTGACAGGCTGTCACTATCAGATGCATATTACTGATCGTGTTTTACACACGCGCGTGAACTCGCGTTTGTGTCGCTCCTTACTCGCCCCTGTCGCTTGGGTAACTGTGCTATCCCGAAAAAGGTGTTGTTGCAGTTACCTAAGCTATTTATGGTGGTGGGGTATATAAGTGTTTTGTATTTCCTATTTCCAGTAATCATTACTTTTTTGAAAACCCTTCTCTTCTCGTCTTCTTTATCTGTTTCCAGAAAGAATTTGCAGTTTCTTCCTCTTATGTCCACCAGAGATCATTACGAAGACTCTACTGAAGAAATGTCTGCCGAACTTCCACCGTTGAAGTGGTCTAAGGCAACTTTTGATGGATTGGTTCGGAATCTCAGGTTTCCGGAGAACTGGGGTGCCCGATACCCTTAAGAGGGTCAGACGACGGCGGACGCTCTGGCTGGGTATGTAACCCTATTTTGGGATTTCTTTTCAGCAGGCAACTTCCGTTTGCCTGTGACAAATTTTTTTCTTGAAATTCTTGAGCATTACAAGTTTCATATTTCCCAGATGCACCGTATTGGTATAGTTAGGGTTCGTCATTTTGAGTTTGTGTGCCGGACGATGCATATCGAACCAACGGTTCCTCGATTCCGTGTCTTCCATCAAATGCATTGTTCTCAGGGGTTTTATTCTTTTGTTCAAAGAACGTCTACAAAGAAAATTTTGCTGCAACCCCCAAAATCCTTCCATGATTGGAAACAGAAATTCTTCTTTATCAAGGTAGGAGTTATTCCGATGAGGATGATTTTTAGGGGAAAGGAAGATGTTCCTACCGAGACCATTCAAACCCCTGTTGACGAAAATCGGTACCAGGACCTAAAAGACGTTCCGTCTATTTCTTTACTAGAGAAAGCCCTTGTTGGTGCCGGTATGAGCCTGAACTGGAGGATGAATCGAGAAGAGAAGCCGGTGTACATGGAGATGGAAAGAGTAAGATTTTTGCCATGTTTCTTTTCTCCTGTCTCTTTTTTTTAACCTTGCTCTTGTTTCTTTGTAGTTGTTTCCTTGTATGTTGTTGGGTTTGAGAGAGAATGTGAGAAGATGGCTACTATTGCTAAAAAGCCTGAGGAAGAGCTCTGGTATCACCGTATTGTGAAGAACTTTGTTCTTCCGCGGGATGCTGATCTGTCTGCACAACCTGCTGCTGGTGCTGGTAAGCTTTCATCATATTATTTATTGTTTGCTTCTTCTGTGCGGTTGAATAAGTTTTATTCTACGCTTTGTTAGTAGGTGACTTGTCTAATTTGGGCATAGGCCCTGAGAAGAAAAGACGCTCACCCACGACCACAGCTGCGCCAAAGAAGAATGATGCTGAAAGGGCTCAAACTTCTAAGGCAAAAAATGTGGGAGGAGAGAAGAAAGGCATGCGCCGTTCCTCTGACTCCTGGTGTGATTATGCGGTGGTATCTGATTCTTTGGAGGGTCTTACGCCTGCAGTTGTAAGAAGGCCAAAGCCGGAGCCAAGAGATACTGCGAACATTCCTCCATCCAATCCTGATGATCCCATTGATTTGGAATCAAGTCCTGAGCGCTTGGTGAGGAAGTAAACAGGGAAAAGGAAATAACCTGATGCTGAGGCTGGGGGTCAGCCTGCAAAGAAGATTCCAAGGAAGAAGATTACTAGGAAAGGCAATCTGGATGCCTTTATTTCAGAATCTGTTCCTGGTAAGTATCATCTTTTGCTCTCTTCTTCTTATGCCTATTAAATACTTTGTGATTCATATGCTTTGTTTCTCAGAAAATCAATTTCTCCTGTTCCCACAGAACCGTTACCTGTGGTTAATGAAGAACTTCCGCCCACTCCCCCTCGTGCCTCTGTTGCTGACCAGTTAAGGAATACTGAAGTTCCTGAATGTGGGGCGGAGAAGGCTGCTGGAGCTGAGAATCTTGAGGCTGAAAAGCCTGTTGATATTTCTATGGATGCGGAAAAAATTACTAGCCCGGAGATTACGGATGGTGCTGGTAATCCCCAAACTCCTGATCTTACATCTCATGTTTCGGAGAAGGGGAAGACTGCTGAGGAGATTCCTGTTATCAGCTCTCCTTCCAAGGCTTCTGGTTCTATGCCTGAGAAAGTTGAAATGGTTACTGTTGAAGACCAAGGCTCATTCTCTGATGCTGGCAAGAATTCTCCAATCTTCCCGGATGAAACTCTGGGGGATTATTATTATAGAACTTATTCGGAAAAGGATGCCTCCGAAATTCATGTCCCTGTTTGGAATCTGAAGAAAGGTGATACTTTCTCAGATTGGCGTGTATGCCGGGACTGGTTGCAGGGGATATTTCCGCCTGGGGAGATTAAGTTCCAAGAAAGTCGTCTTCATGAGCAAACTTACCATGCCTACCTTGAGGAGGCTGCTTCTTATACATCCACTACGCATCGCATAGTGCGTGAGTGGCATAGTATGCAGAAGGAGTGGGCTGCCTTCAAGGTGTCTAAGAAGAAAGTTGCGGATGATGAGAACCGTGTTGCCCAGCTGAGGGCTAAGCTGGAAGCTAATCAGGCCAAATTTGAGGCTGATCGAAAAACTGAAGAATGGTCCGTTGCGGGCTGGAAGAGAAAGGCGGAGGCCGAAGCTGCCCTTCTTTCCGAGGAGCGCAAGAACTGGATGAAAATTTGTGAGAAAGATAATGCCAAAAAGATAGGTCTCCGTAATGTTATCAACAATCTTAAGGCTGAGGTGGAGAAGTTGAAGTAACAGGATGCGGAGATTGAAAGGTTGAAGAAAGAGAAGGCTGATGCTGAAGCCGCGCGAGATGAGACGCGTTCCCACAGGGAACGAAGTGAACAACGAGAGGTACATGCCTGCGCCACTCTTGCTCTTAGAGATAAAGATATAGAAGAAATTACCGCTTTGCTTTCTGATCAGGAACAACTCAAGAAAGATTTGGAACTTGCCCATACTGAGAAAACTGAATCCTCCCGCCGCCTAGCTGATACTGAAGAAAAACTAGAAAATTCCGAAACGGCGCAGGCAACAATAGAGAGCGAGCTGGAACCTTTGAAAAGCGATATGTTATGGTTGAAAGAGCGTGGGATTGCCTATGTAAGTTGTCTTTGCTTGTTTTCATTGTGGAAATGTTTTGCGCCTTTCCCTTATTTTGCCTTTTTTGTTTTTGTAGGTTGCTGAATCAGTGTTGAATTCTGAAGAATTAGATAATACGGTTGCGCGTTTGGTGGTTGCTGCGCGAAATGATGGATACGCTCAAGGGTATGCGGAATGTTCACACCATGTGAATAATGATTTAAAGGTTGACTGGGATACTAGTAGATCCGCCACCCATGGTGTTATAATACTGGTGCCGCCCTTGCAGTTTTGAAAATAGAATTCAACAATTTGCAGCTTCCTGTCATGGATCTTATAAATGTTGCATTGCAATCCGAAGATCACGTGGCGCAACTAAAGGAAATCTTCCCAGATGAAGACGAAGATCTAGCGTAGGTTTCCTTTTGTAATTGTATTGAACAATTTTTTGTAGTCTTTTGGGATGTGTATCCCTTTTTTTGTTAATGCGCTGCCGCGCAAGTAACGTACATTGAAACACTGCCGTGTTTGATAGTTTTTTAGGGCGTATTGGCGCGCCAGGAATAGTATGATGTGTGTTTTTTAGTTTACAATATTTTGCATATGTACAATTACTTTGATCAGGTAAGGCGAATGAAGGTGGTATAAAGCTCATGTGTGAACGTATGGTCTTGTGTGATGTAATCACTGACCGTTCATGAGACTTATATTATATTTACCATAATGTTTTTGCGCTTACCAAAAGAAATTGTATGCACTTTGTAAAAAAAACACAAGAATAAAAGAAACTTTGTTGTTTATTCTAGGATAAGGCGCAGAGGTCGTTACAAAGTCTATTAAAATAATTACACGGGACTTAACTTACACTCTATTTCCTGCTTAGACTTTATAAACTGTAGGTTGCTCCATTCTGCAAGGAGGGCATAGAGTTATTGCTTAATTCTTCGCTTTTTTACTCGGGCCTTCTTCGCCTCGAGTGATTTGTTTTATGTCCTTGTGCACGTTTTGTAATAGGTGAGTGAGCTCACCACTTTTAAGTGCCTTCTCTATCTCGGTGCGCAAGGAGATGCAGTTATTGGTGGTATGACCATTGTCCTTGTGGTAATCACAATACTGACTCGGGTCCTGTCCGCGTTTGTTCTTCATGGGTGGCGGAGGCTTAAACTGGTAATCCTCCGTACTTAGAACTTCCGCGGGAGTTTTGGTTAGGGGAGTCCATTGCCTCTCCCTGTTTTCTTGTTTAGCTTCTCTCTGTGCAGCGAGCTTATTGATCGTGGCTCGTGCATTCTCTGATGAGTAGTTCCCTGAGCTTGAATCGCGCCAGCCTTTCTTAAATTTCTTCCCGCTGCTTGGTCCTAAATCTGAGGGACGTCTGTGTGGAGGTGGTGGCCTGTTGGTACTGAGATTCTTCTCCGTTTGGGCATAGACCTTAGCCGCCATTAATTTTTCCCAGCTTTTCGGGAGTCCTTCCGTTCCAGACAGGACTTTTATCATATCGTTGCACCCGACTGCAAATTTAAATTGGGCGAGGATCAGCTGCTCGTGAACGTCCCCGATTTCGAGTACTTCCTTGTTATAACGAGTAATGATGTCTTCCAAGCTTTCATCATCATGGCGCCATATATTCATTACGTCCGCCGTGTCGTGGATGGATCGCCTTTGCTGGCTGAAATGAACCAGAAACTTCTCGCGCAAGTCTATCCATGACTTGATTTTTCCCACAGGCAAGTTGTCGAACCAGAGTCTTGCAGCGCCTGTAAGGGTTTGTACGAAGAGGTGGCACCACATCGGTAGGGTCCAGCCTCCCACCAGCCCTGCGCTTGTGAAGACTCGTAGATGATCGTCAGGGTCTGTCATTCCGTTGAACTTGCCTACGTTAGATGGGAGTTTTGCTTTCTCTAGTGGAGCCAGAGCAATTTCGCTAATAAATTTTGAATTCTCCGCTGCTTCAGCAGGGCGATAAATCAGGTCATAATTGTGCTCAGCCTCAGGGTTGTAAATCGAGCGGGGTCTACACTTGTTGTAATTCGGTTGTAACCGGCTAAACACACTGGCACTTTCTCCTTCATGGTAAGTTCGATCATATTCACTGGTGTGGGTGTTCCACTGTGAACCTAACCTGGTGTGAATTGATGGTCTTCTTTGAGAGTGTGACTCATCTCGATACTCTCATCGATGATTTTCTGACTGAGTATACTCGTATCTCGATGGAGATCTAGAGTGAACCTCTGTATCTTCGATCTGGACTCGGGATGGTCCATCATGTTGAGAAACATGGGGTACCGATGGTGCCCTAGCACGGGATACAGGCCTTCGTGATTGAGTTTGGGGAGCAGTTTGTGCACACAGCTGTGTGTACACAGTATAACAACCCTCTGTAAAACCGACACTCTCATAATATTTCCGACACTCTATTACATTTAAAAATGTCTCAGTATGTCTTTAAATACATTCCGTATGTGCAAACCAAGCCCGAAATATAATATAACATTTAAAAATAAAATTTAAATCTGAAATATAAGTTAAGGCGGGCCACATAGACACACCTCAAACACTTACGCGGGCGGTATCAGGCAAGCCGCATAAGCCTTAGCTTACATTTAAGCGGGCCGCGTAAGATCGAGATAGAGGCGCAGCCCGGTGTTGACACGTGTCGTGCAACGTGTTGAACCTAGTCATAACCCGGATCAGCTACGCCTAGAGCCCTAAGCCACGCGGGCCGCGTAAGCCCAACTTTTGTTTTACGCGGGCCGCAAGAGGACCATATTTCAGCCCTATATAAGAGGGCCTCGGGATTTCATTTCAACTCGTTCATTTCTGTTTCTCAATCTCGAAATCTCCGATATTAGGCATAATTTTCAAGTATTATAGCCCCTAATTAGCGAGGTTCTGCTCCGTTGTAAGTATTATAACCCCAGTTTCATTATAGATACGCTGCCCGATTGATTTAGGGTTCCGTAATAACTGTCGTGTTTCTGCCCGACGTAGTTGTTGGAATGCTGTCTCGGGGAGGGTATCATTAATATTCTCAAAGGGTTATGATACTAACCAATATACATTTGTATAAATTATAGATTATATCGAGGAAACCCTTACGTGAAGTTTAAGATAGCAATGTGAGTTTATCCTCTTTTTGTTAACCTTTTTGTAATGTTTTACAAAACCTTAATTGTTTTACAATGTGATTAAGCGGTGATTGAGTCTTTGTAGTTCTTCAATTACTGCCGGTATGTTGGGGTTTTGTATACAAAATTTACTACACTATGAGTAGTAAGTCGGGGATGACAGTACGTTACCATTGGACAACGAGTTAGCCAATGTGTAATATGACCCACAGGTCAGGATTGACAGTACTGAATGAGTAATTGTGTAGAAATAAACAATGTGATCGCTCTCAATACTGTTTTAATTGATAAAATGTTTCTTGATTAAATTGGGATTCACTCACCAGTATTTCCCACTGACAAATGTTTTTAAAACGCGTTTCAGGTAACACAATGTGACAACCAATTAGTAAAAAGCCAGCTGGAGAGCACTGAAGGCTTGGGAAAAATGTGGCTATAAAAGTTACCTAAAAGACGATGTTTTAAATTCAATAAAATAAGGTTTATCCCTATAAACGTATTGTAATAAGAAACTTGGGTTTTGCCCACGTGATTATTAATATTAAATATGGTGGTTTTACTCTGATAAACATTTCCTAACTACGGTCCTGATGTAAATTCCGCTGCCAAATTAAAACAAACTGATACCACCGTCACTGAGTTCGCGTCTGCCCGTTCCCGGGGATCAGGGATCGGGGGGTTGCGACAGGAGGTGGTATCAGAGCCTAGCCACTGGTCTGAGCCAAAGAAGTGTTCTGCTGACACTTAAATTCTAAATTTTGTGTTAGGAAATAAATTATGGAAATGTGTGCATAACTGTATTTATTTGTTATGTGTTATTTGACTATTTGTTAGTTTACAGTATGAGTGATCAAGGACCCTCAGAAATGAGTCGTCAGTTGTCTGATTCACCTAGGAGTGAAGGTACCTCATCACAGCCTGCCTTTTCAGGGTATTCTGCTGATCAGGAAGAAGGAATATTTGCTTTTAAAGCTCAGTCAGAAGAGCCATTCTGTCACACCCCGACCACGTAGAACATACAAAACGTGGCGGAAACGTCGGGGAGTGTTGTAACAGAATTAATTGTTTCAAATCCATGACAATTGAAGTTTCGTTTTATTGATTAAAGGTGTTACAATATCTTATCAAACTAGGAAAATACAACATAATTAACTAGTCTTGCATCTTTTATTGTCACTAAAGCCCAAGTCTGCCTATATGTATCTTGATCATCTTATGCAACAGTTCCTGAAAAACACATGTGAAAATAGGTACGTCAGCATAAAAATGCCTGTGAGATACATAGGTTTTGTGAAAATAGGTTTCATGACTTATGTTTGAGAAAGTGTTTAGTCATAAACCTTGTAATTTGCTTTGTTTTGTAAATCATTTGAAAAACAATGAGTTCAGATGATATGTATAAATAAGTAAATAATGTATGGTTAAGTAAATAACCATGTAAGATGAGTTTGTATAAGATAAGTTGTTTGTAAAACAATGTCTTGTGAAAAGTATGTTATTTGTATAAAATGTTCTATGTATCAAACTGAAATGATTCAAATAACGCTACGATATGTAATACCATACAAACACTTATATATAGGAAGTACCAGCGGCGTATCCACCATGCTTGTATCATATTACACATGCATCGTTACTTAATCACTTAATCAAACCAAACCAAACAATGTAAAATGTCTATGTTTAAATCAATTGTCAATGTATTGAATAATATGTCAAAGTATTCATGTCAAGATGTAAATCATGTCAAAATGTCTATGTCAAATATCCATGTCAAATGTCTATGTCAAATATCCATGTCAAATGTCTATGTCAAATATCCATGTATGGCAAGTGAAATGTCTCAACTAAACCATATGCACAAAAACAAAGTATTGAAGTAAAACTTGGTTTAAATCAAAGTTATGTTTTGTGGGAAATACATGATCAAATGTCAATCATGTTAAAATGTCTATGTCGAAATGTCTATGTCAAATGTCTATGTCAAAATGTCATGTAAAACGATGTACTAAGTAATGCACACAATGGCAATACATAGCATGAAATGTAATGAAATCATGTACTATAATGTACTAACGAACATAGCAGTATATGATGTGAAAACAGGAAAGCAGGAAAGTAACAAGTAGGCACATGTGTTCCACCCCAAAACAGTTTGGAAAAACAGTAAAAGAGGGGTCTATGTACTCACTTGAGATTGCTTAGAAGTCCTAGGATAACCACCAAGCAAAGCTAGAGATCACGGAATCAAACGGCACCTACTATAGGTAACTACATTAATAAACCGGACCTAAATCGGAAGATCGGGTAGCATTAGGGTTTGTAAACCAAACGAGTGTAGAGACTCGTGTCATTTGGTTTAACAAAGCCTACATACTAAATGAAACTTAACCTAAGTGTTTACGACCCATTACGACCCGTTTAGGTAGCTTATGCTACTTTAACGCGTCGTTCGCGTGAAACGCGTTCGGACCGCCTAACTAGTCCTATGACAAGTGTTATATGCCTAAACATGTTACATAATCTGTTATGTGACAAAAGTTTAGGTTACATATGCTTAATTACCAATTATACATGAAAAGGGTATTCTGGTAATTTACCTAAGGCATATAAACTACCTATCATACAACTACTTAAACGATGTGACCATAGGGTATAACCTCGGAAGGTTATTCCCTACCTACTATGGTCACCTAAAGTGTTTGGTCGGATCCTAATGATCGACCAAATGGGTCGGGTTCGAGGTATAAGCGATTTATTAGATCGCTTACCCTACGACCCTAAACAACGTGGTAATCAGTAGGCATAGTCCCAAGGGACCATGACCATCGTGATTACAATCACGTTGCGAAGTTCAAACGAACTTCGCATTGACCATTACTGGTCAACGCTGAAAGTCAAACAAAGTTTGACTTTCTGACTCGAAAAGCAGTAAAAATAAGGAAAAGAACGAAAGAATACTTACGAAGGGTCCCCGAATGCTAATCCCGATCCAAGAACTCAGGTATGAAACAATGGTTTCAACTTAGAGCTCTCAAAATCAGAATTCTAGTGGGTTTTGATGTTGTGTGGGTTGGGTATTTATAGGAATACCCGAACCGTTAGGATCGTTTGTCGAAAATCGTGCCTTAATCATGTCCGTACAAGTGTCGGAATGTTATGGTGCCTAAATTGCCACTAACCATAGGGAATCAACACTTGGCAAGGGATTTGGGAGTGGATAACAACTGTAAACAGCTGTCGATACATCGAATCCGGTCCCGAAAATGCGAAAAATGAGTTTTCTGCATGTTTCTGCCCCAGACTAGGCAGTCGCGTAGCGCGACGGTGAGGGCCTAGGCAGTCGCGCTACGCCACTGACCCCCCAGTTTCAGAAAAGTTTCAAAAGTGGCAGGAATGGTCCCTGCACGTGTTTAAGGCCTTTTTCGATGCGTTTGAACCCCGTTAACCTCATTTCAAGGCTCTAAAATGAAGTTAAAGTATAGGGAACTCAAAACATGCTCAAAAATATGCCGGAGGTTGGTTCGTTTGGCCGTACGAACGCGATGTTCGCTTAATTACGACGGAATGCGCATAAGCGCGAAAAACGATCCAAATGACGCGACGAATGGATTTTTCTTAAGGCGAACACTAAAATATAATGTAGTCATGCTTACATAAATTTTTGGATGTCCAGATGTATTCAGAACGTAAGTTATGCGCGAAAATGCAAACTTGTGCACTTTTTGACACTTTTAGTCCCTGAATGACCCAAAAGTTTATTTTAGCACACCGAACCCCTCAAAGCCTATTTCTAAGCTATGTAAAGGATATTTATGGTATGTTTAACTTATGGTCATGTTCCGGAATGTCT